>VSMD01099979.1:0-50409 GCA_008750895.1 Mirza zaza | reverse complement strand
ATGCCAGCAAACATATAAAAAAGTGCTCAACATCTCTAATTATTAGGGAAATGCAAATCAAAACTACAATGAGGTATCACCTAACTCCAGTGAGAATGGCCTCTATCAAAAAGTCCCAAAATAACAAATGCTGGCGTGGTTGTGGAGAGATTGGAACACTCTTACACTGCTGGTGGGACTGTAAATTAGCACAACCTCTGGAAAGTAATTTGGGGATACCTCAAAGAGCTAAAAACAGAAATACCATTTGATCTAGCCATCCTACTACTAGGCATCTATCCAAAGGAAAAAAAGATTCTATAATAAAGACATCTGCACTCATTCGAATGTTTATAGCAACGCAATTCACGGTTGCAAAGATCTGGAAACAACCCAAGTGCCCATCAATTCATGAGTGGATTAATAAAATGTGGTATATGTATACCATGGAGTACTACTCAAGTACAAAAAACAACGGTGATGTAGCATCTCTAATATTTTTTCGTGGATAGAGCTTGAACCCATCCTTCGAAGTGAGGTATTTCTATCACAAGGATGGAAAAACAAGCACCACATGTACTCACCATCACATTGGGACTAACTGATCAACACTAAGGTGTTCACATGGTGGTAATACTCTTGGGGTACCGGTTAGGTTGCAGGGGGTGGGAGACAAACCCACAGCTAATGGAAGTAGAGAACACTATATGGGGAAAGGACACGCTTGTAGCCCTGGCTTGGGCGAGGCAAACACATTACATGTAACCAAAATGTTTGTACCCCATAATATCCTGAATTACAAATAAATAAAATGAAGAATCTGGGTTCTGGCTCTAACACAGTTTGTTCCTAATTTGAACTAGTTAAATAATAAAGATTAAAAAAAAAAAGACTTGGCTGGAACTCACTCAGGAAACTTGAATTCAGGTAGAGGAGAGTGCGGGAAGCAAAGCTGTCAGAGGCCCTAAACGTGGGGCCCTGGGGTGGGCCGTGCCCAGCTGTGCCATCTGCCTGCCGGCCGGCTGGCCTGCCATGTCTGCTCACTCTTCTTTTGGTGCTCCACTGGCATATTATTAGCACTTAAATATGAAAAAAGAAAATTGTTTGCTTATTGTAATAGCAGAGAATTTAAGACATGAAGCTTAGACTGACAAGCTTTTGAAACATGTAGTCTTGTTTTTTTAAATATTTTAAGATATTTAGACTAGCGTTTAAGATGTAGGCGCAATAACTTAGTTGCAACTACACACGTGGCTAAGATTATTTTCTTGGGAACCGGAGACCTACGGTAGCTGGGCAGACCCCCCATCAGCCACAAGCCTCTCCCCCCCACACAGGAGTAGCTCTTCTTTTAAAGCCCACTAAAGGATCCCAAAGCCTCTCTGAGCCATCATTTTACTGTTTGACAATTGTATCTGCCAGAAAGTACCTCTTGTGCTGACAGAGATCATTTTCACTATTGTCCTTTATTCTTTTGTTGTGAGGATGCAGCATCTTTAACAAAGGAAGCTATTGATTGGCTGTAGTTCAAGCTTGTTTTACCTTTTGTTAAGATTAGCATTTCCTTTTGTAAAGTAAAAACGCACACTGGGTCACCATACTGAGTAATTTGACATTGAAAACCATTTTACCAATACAGCCTCCTCAGATTTAAAACACACACACACATCCCCACCCACCCACACCCCCCCACCCCCAGGCTCCTGCAAACAAGGTCTTTTGTTTCTTGTTCCCAACAGTAAAGATTCCTCTCCCACTCTGGCGTCTAAAGTGGACCAGCTAGAAGGTATGCTGAAGATGCTTCGGGAAGATTTGAAGAAGGTAAATCTCATAGTCGGAAAGCACATTGCCCAGTCTGCACAAACTGCCCTTAGAACTGTGAGAGCCCTTTTTAAGTAGAGTTAGTGGGATAAGACGTGGGTGTTTTCCCTGTGTATGCACGTGTTCAGGGGGCTGCAAGGAGCTCAGTTCCCACTGGAACACACAGTGCAAGAAGGCCTTTGTTATCATGTGTACAGAAAAATTGTTCTGCTTTGTGAAAGCCTTTGAACCTCAGCCAGCCCCCTCTGGGTCCTCTCCCAGCCTCCCCAGCCCTTGTATAATGTGTCAATAGCCCAGATTCCCAGACAATTGTTGTTATCTGGGCTTTTGCACCAAGAGAACCAAATGTTGTTTATTTTCTTGGGTGGCTTTGACTATCCCAAGACAGCAGCCACCAGATCAATTGCCTAGAATTTAAGACAGTCCCTATTAACAAAGACTTTAAAATATACATTAATGTATTTAAATCCCAAGCTAATCCTGTAGGGTTGAGTCTCTCCAGAAGCCCTGTTTCCTAGGCCTAGCCTCTCTAGAGTGTCTTAGCACCTGGTCCCAGGCTGTTTATACAGCTGATTAGTGGAATGAAGGAGAGAAATGGGTAAAGGGTGGAAAACATTCTATAGTTACTGCTCCTAAGAGCTGGGCAATGGTGGGCCATACCTCTTAGTTCTTTCCTACTTTGCTCTGCCTCCTAGGAAAAAGAAGACAAAGCCCACCTCCAGGCAGAAGTTCAGCACTTGCGAGAGGACAACCTGAGGCTACAGGAGGAGTCCCAGAATGCCTCGGACAAGCTGAAGAAGTTCACAGAATGGGTCTTCAACACCATAGACATGAGCTAGGGAAGGCTGAGGTGGGCAGGAGGAGGGCCCTGGGATGCTTTCTCCCGTGAACGCGTTGGAACGCCTTATTCAGGCCATGGAGAGCATTCTCAGAGCTCCCTGCTCTGCCCCCCCTGTCCGGGAGTGCACAACACGACAATTGCAGATCAACAATCATTGTCTGCCTTTTGTAGAAAAGAAAAACAAAAAAAGTAAATAAAAATTTTAAAAAGTAAAATAAAAGTTTAACTGCTAAAATGTGAATGTCTTTATTTTTTTGCACAATATCTTTATCTGTTAATGTATTTAAAGAAGAAACTGGGCCTAGGACCAGGGTGCCCCCTGGCCCATCTGCCTCTATTTCCATCAGCTTTCTTATATATTTCAGGTAACCCAAGCTTTCCCTTGTTATCCTAATGAATGTCATTGTTCCTAGGAAAATAAAGTTTTTTTAAAAAAACATGTTTGTTTGGGGAGTGGAGAGGGCTTCTTACCTTCTTTCGTAAAATGCCTGGAGAGGAAGTTGCTTTGAGAAAATGCCTACCTCCCTTGAATGACTTGTGCATGAGCTAGTGCTGTCTGTATCTGTCTTCCAGAGATCGGCAGGATTGGGGTTATTTACCAGCAAGTCAGTAAACCAGGGAGAGATGGTGCCTGAGAGCCACACCTTTTCAGTCTTGCATTGTGAGGTCACTTCCTGCCTCCTGCCTTTCCCCAGAGAGATGATCCCAGGTGTACTGCTCAGAGCTAGGGCTCTTTTTTGCTTGGCTTAAGTGAGCCCCACTAGATTGTAATCAAGCCTTCTACAGCTTCTGGGCTCCAAACATTAATTGGTTTCAAAATTCTCCCAAACTAAAACCTTATTATTTCATGTGCATTTTTAATGCATTTTGATCTAAAGTATATATATATAGTTTAAGATTTTTAAAGATAAAACTGGGAAAATTTTTTCTTTAGCTTGCTCAAAATGACTATAATCAATCAATTAGTAAATCCTTCTCTCCAGAGCAAGATTTCACCAGTATTTGTAACTAGGACAAGCTAACAGTAAATGTTTGTGAATTTTAATCCTTGCTTGTTAGGAGCAATGACTGTGAGAATAGAATGGGCTTTTGAAATCTGCATGTCCCAGTGTGAAATTTGAGCACGGCATTTTCTGCATCCTTTTGTGGCCATCCAAAGGATTCTGCTGCAGAAATTATTGATGTGCTGTATTTTTCCTGTCTTAGTGATCCAGGCTGCTTTGGGCCCCATGGTTCCAAGGCCCTCGCTACTGTAGAGCTCAGAGACACGGGGCTGACCAGTGTTGACTGACCTAAGGAGATTTCCCCTTGTGTTTTGCCTTCATAATTGTCCAATAACTGATGCCTCTGCCCCTTCGGTGGCAGCTCTGGTCCAAGGGAACATTCAGCAATCTAGCGGCATCTGCTCAGAAGTTCCCTGCCCTGAGTAATCTCCTTCCTTTCCTTTTTCCATCCCTGAAAGCAACAGGATGGATTCTCCTCTCTTCTCCCCTCCACAGCCACTACCAGATTTTTAGGCTAGTTTCATTCATGATTGTGATTTCTCCATGGGATTTTTTTTTTTCTAGTGACATTTCTATCATGGAAATAAGAAGATTTCGGAGTGCTTTTGTAAAGATTTCAATTGTCCGTCTCTTTCTCTCTTTGACTTGTATGAAGGAGATTGTACATTGCCTGATATCTCTTTGTAAATGAGAAATATTGCTAACATCCAAGCATTCTGAAGTCTTGCTTATCCTTCTGAGTTTAGTTTTCATTTTGTTTTACATTTTGTTTGGGAACTTGGGGCAAGCTATTTATTAGAGTTTTGCAACAGAGTTCTTGTTTGAAGCCTCTAAAGACTACTTGTAAAATTCAAACAATAAAATTCATTTTAAACGCTCTTTTAAAATGCTTTGGTATTATTGCTTGAGGTTTTCTTATTTAAAAGACAACCCAGTGACTCATTAACCCTCCCTTGCATCCTATTTTTTCATCAAGCTCCGTTAACATTAAAGATTTTTCTTGAAAGTTTGTTCTTTTTAGAATTTTATTTACTCCTGTCCACACATCTATAGAGAATTCCTATTTTGCCTTCTTCGCTTATGATTTAGTATTTGCAGAGCACTCTATGATTAGTTCTCTCTTCATTATCCATGTGTGGGTTTTTCATAGCATTGTCATTCCCTGAGACCAGCACATTTTTGGACTGTCTGCTGCATCTCCCAGCTCTCGATGTCAGATGTTGTGTGCTCAGGGAATATAAATGCCTGTTAATATTAGACTGTGCAAAATATAATTAGAAAAGTTAATCTACTGAAAATAAAAATGCATTTCCAAAGTCAAACAGAACCAATTTTTTTTTTTTAATCTACCACGTCACTGTTCCTCTCCAGTGGTGCAGCTAATTGGGAGCTGACGGTAGAGTTTCTTCATTTTATTTGGTTCACCAATTGTAGAATTACAGGACTAGGATGAGGCTGGATGCCACAAGATACGCTGATGAATAAGCTAAAAAGGTTTGTTTAGACCATAGTTCTTACATGGTTTGCAGAGGTCATACATTATTTCTGCAGAGCTTGGCACATGGGCTGGCACATGAGTTCCTGGGGAAGGTGCTAGTGGCCTGCATTGGTGGGGGGTCTTCATCTGTGAGCTAACCTGGGAGGCCACTTAGTTGTGTTCTGGATCTGGGGCGAGTGAAGTCAGGTTGGATTTCTAACTTCTCAGATGGGAAAGAAAGTGATAGTCCATGGGCAAAGGAAACAAGCCTTGCAAACTTACACAATTTGCTTCTAGTTAAATGTAGAACAATGATCTGAACCCAGATTTTAATTCCACAGTGCAACATTCAACTATCAACTGCTGGGCTGAGCAAGGTGGCTCACATGCCTGTAATTCTAGCACTTTGGGAGGCCAAAGTGGGAGGATGGCCTGAGGTCAGGAGTTTGAGGCCTGAGCAAGAATGAGACCCCATCTCTACCAAAAAAAAGAAAAAGGAAAAATAGCTGGACACAGTGGTACATTTGTAATCCCAACTCCTTTGGGAGTCTGAGGCAGAAGGATCACTTGAGCCCAAGAGTTTGAGGTTGCAGTAAGCTGACACCACTGCACTCTAGGCTGGGTGACAGAGTGAGACCCTATCTCAAAAACAAAAACAAAACTATCAGCTGCTGTTTCCCCAGCATGAAAAAGATGGAAATTAAAGTGCAAGATGGCCGGTCTATGTCTATTTTGTTAAGCGTTCTTATCATAAAAGGGTGCTTAATTTTGTTGAATGCTTTTTCTGCATCTACTGAGAGGATCATATGGTCTTTGTTTTTGCTTCTATTTATGTGGTGAATTACATTTATAAATGTTGAACCACCCCTGCATCTCTGGATGATACAAGCCATATATGACAAACCCACAGCCAACATCATACTGAATGGGGAAAAACTGAAAGCATTCCCACTTAGAACTGGAACCAGACAAGGTTGCCCTCTATCACCTCTTCTATTCAACATAGTGCTGGAAGTCCTAGCCAGAGCAATCAGAAAAGAGAAGCAAATCAAGGGCATCCAAAAGGGGACAGAAGAGGTCAAACTATCACTCTTTGCTGATGATATGATCTTATACCTAGAAAATCCCAAAGATTCTGCCATGACACTACTGGAATTGATAAATTCAGCGAAGTCTGAGGTTAGAAAATCAATGTACAGCAATCAATAGCATTCCTGTACCCCAACAGCAGTTGGTTTGGTTCTCAAACCGAGAACCAAATCAAAGACGCAATACCCTTCACAATAGCAACAAAAAAATAAGTATTTAAGAATATATTTAACTAAGGAGGAAAAGATCTCTACTGGGAGAACTATGAAACACTGAGAAGGGAAATAGCAGAGGACATAAAAAGGTGGAAAACCATACCATGATCATGGGTCAGCAGAAGCAACATTATTAAAATGTCTATACTACCCAAAGTGATCTACAGATTCAATGCACTCTCTATTAAAATACCAACACCATATTTTCAAAGATCTAAAAAAAAATTCTACACTTCACATGAAACCAGAAAAGACCCCATATAGCAAAAGCAATCTTAAGCAAAAAGAACAAATTGAGAGGCATCCATTTACCAGACTTCAAGCTATACAACAAGGCTACAGTAACCAAAACATCATGTTACTGGCACAAGAACAGACACATAGGCCAATGGAACAGAACTGAGAACCCAGATATAAAATCATCCTCATATAGCCATCTAATCTTTGACAAAGCAGACAAAAACACACACTGAGGAAAAGAATCCTTATTCAATAAATGGTGCTAGGAAAATTGGATAGCCACATGTAGATGACTGAAACAGGATCCACACCTTTCACCTCTTGCAAAAATCAACTCACAATGGGTAACAGACTTAAACTTAGGGTGTGAGACTATAAGAATTCTAGAAGAAAATATTGGAAAAACTTTGATAGACATTGACCTAGGCAAAGAATTTATGACGACGACCCCAAAGGCAATCACAGCAAAAACAAAAATAAATAAATGGGGCCTGATCAAATTAAGAAGCTTCTGCACAGCCAAGGAAACTATCATGAGAGCAAAACCTACAGAATGGGAGATAATATTCACATGTTACACATCCGATAAAAGGCTGATAACTAGAATCTATACAGAACTCAGGAAAATCAGCAAGAAAAAAAATCAAACAACTCCATTAAAAAGTGGGCCAAGGACATGAACAGAAACTTTGCAAAAGAACATAAACTAATAGCTAACAAAAATGCGGAAAAAATGCTCAACGTCTCTAATCATCAGGGAAATGCAAATCAAAATTGCAATGAGATATCACTTAACTCCAGTGAGAATGGCCTTTATCAAAAAGTCCCAAAACAATAAATGTTGACTTGGATGCGGAGAGATAAGAACCTTCATACAGTGCTGGTGGGACTGCAAACTAGTACAACCTCTGTCGAAAGTAATATGGTGATACCTCAAAGAGCTACAAGTAAAACTACCATTTGATGTAGCAATCCCATTACTGGACATCTACCCAAAAGAACAAAAGGCATTCTATAAAAAAGACATCTGCACTAGAATGTTTATAGCAGCACAATTCACAATTGCAAAGATACGGAAACAACCCAAATGCCCATCAATACTTAAGTGGATTAATAAAATGTGGTATATGTATACCATGGAGAACTACTCAGCTACAAAAAACAATCGTGATCTAGCACCTTTTATACAAGGATAGAGCTGGAACCCATTCTACTAAGTGAAGTATCACAAGACTGGAAAAACAAGCACCACATGTGCTCACCATCAATTTGGTATTAACTAATCAACACATAAGTGCACATATAGTAATAACATTCATTGGGTATTGGGAAGATGGGATGGGGAGTAGGGGATGGGTATATACACACCTAATGGGTGTGGTACGAACCATCTGGGGGACAGATACACTTGAAGCTCTGACTTGGGTGGGGCAAAGCCAATATACATAATGTAAACATTTGTACCCCCATGATATGCTAAAATTAAAAAAAAATAAAGTGCAAGATGGCACACCTTGGTCACACATACAGTATGATCTGTACAACTTCAAAAGAATAGTGATGCATAATAATGCTGGATTCCTTTTGCATGTATGAATTTGCCACTAATGACCCTTACATAGGAATCATCATATTTGGATGAAAAAGACATTTGACTTAGACTAGGGCTCAAATCCCATGCATTACTTAGCATCTGTGTCCTTAGGCAAATTAACCTAATCTCTCTGAGCGTAGTTTTCTCATCTGGTAAGATTAGTAACAGCTTCATACATTGAGGATTAAATGGGACCATATGTGTAAAGGCAGTGACTGGCAAATTGTAGATAATAAATGTGTCTCCCATTATCCTGCATCTCCGAGATGTACATGCTCTTCTGCTGTTTTTCCAGGACAGAGTCCTGATGTATTAATAGCAGAGGGGGATGGAAGAGTCAGAATGTGCTCTCTACTTTGCTTAATACCAGTCAGGTGCTTTTAACCTTTTGCTATATATTTTAGAACAGTGACTCTCAAGCTTGAGCTTGCATAGGAATCACCTGGAGAATGTTAAAACACAGGTCACTTGGCTACACCCCCACGATCTGGTATTAAGCAGGTGTGGGCTAGAGACTCGGTATTTAAATAGTCTACAAGTTCCCAAGAAATGCTTTAGAAGCAGGACTTTAGAATAATAGAGTTAAAAGGAAGAGTCATTAGGTTTTTTTAAAAAAATAGAAACTAAGGTGCATGTCCAAATACCCGAGTATTATTTGGACAGGTTAACTGGCCACAGAGCGCCTTGCAGGGAAAACCGGCTTAAACTGTAGCTAGAGAGTTCAGTTAGATGAAAAATAACTTTTCTTTTTACTAAAAAGATGATTTAGAGTCCCCTTTGCAAGAAACTTTCTGCCACTTGACTATTTTAAATTCCTGTGTTACCTACCTAGATGGAGCTGGAACTCTGTTACCACCATTAATTATATGAGACTAGCTGCCAAGTTAGCAAGGGGTGACCTTGGTGCTCTCAGGGGGCTGACAATGTGGAGGCCAGTGCTGCTGAAGAAAGCAGACCCTGGGGTGGCAGTTGAAGAGCCCCTGAGCCGGGCCACAGGGGCCACGGCAGTGCGAGTAGGGGTACAGAGACCAGGAGATTTGGTTCCAGGCTAGGAGTATTCAAGTCACTGACTTCCAAATTCAGCCTAGCCTACTCACTCCAATCTTCAAGAACCTATCAAACCTCAAATTTACTAGACAAGCAAATTCTGAGACGTGCCCTCATACCAGGTCCACGTTGTCAGGAAATCTTTATTTCAATGTTCACGCTGCACAATTGCCCACTTTCCCTACTCCAGTCCAGAGAGAGGAGGAGAGAAGGAAAGGGCTGCTTAGCCTCTATATCCTTTATATAAGCTGTAGCTCAAAGACTTGAAGGCACTAGATGTCTTTTCTGGGAAGATAATTATAGGCTTGGGACTTTTTTTCCTAGTGCCTTGGTCCCCCCTCCCCCACCCTTTGTGTCTCCTCTCTATGGATCCCCCCTCTCCCAGGCTCCCTGGATTCCTTGTCAGATTCTGCCCTTCCGGTCCTCCATCCTTTCAAATCTAACATCTTTTGTCATGCTTTTGTGTATCTGAGTCATCACACCTGAGACCCAAGAGAGCCTTTCACCTTCCCTTCTCTCATTACACCTCTCATTATACCCCTTCAGTCCTGTGAACAGGCGTCTCTCGAATTTCCTTCCATTACTTAAATGAGCACATCTCATTATGCCTCTTAATCAACTCCTCTGCCAGGCACAGCCCCGCCTTTAAACACATGCAGCTCATTTTACCCTTCCATTTGTACCTCTCACGACCCATCTTCAACACAAATGATCTCAAAGACAAAATGCCCTAAGCTCCTGGTACCTTACTCTGTATCTTTAGGCAAATGTATTCCTTCAGGGATCTCATCATATGTTCTATTGATGCATCTATGATTCCTTTTCCTTACCCCAAGGTGCTGTGTTATTTTTAATGGGCCAATGTCTTTACGCAATTTTTAGACCTTGTTAGTACACCCCTGAATCTCTAATGAGCTCACGCACACCTTTCCTATGCATTGCTGTAATTCAGCATTTAAGAAAAGCATCACAGAATGGCTATCTGCCAGTAAAATCCAACTCTCTTTGCAAAAGTATAAATGTCTCAGGAGGGTATGGGTTCTCCCCTGTGGCAACAACACCCTCACTTCCTATTGCCTTAAGTACTCCCACTCACTGCACACAGCGAGGTAACTTGCCTGGTAAGCACATATTTGAGCTGGTATCCTCTGGGTCCCATCACCAAAACCAAGGAAGACATTTCCTTCCCCAATCTTCACTCCCAGCAGGCACACACTCACCCTCACCTACCCTATGTTCCTGGGAGTGAAAACACTTAGGAAATACATTTAAGAAGGGAGTTTTATTCAAACAGCAAACAAGATATCAAATAAAGTTACTTGGATGTGGTCCTTTAGTCCTAGTGAAGAGGTAGGATGGATTTGTAACTGACCTAGTAATTTTTCTAAAGAGCTTAAGGGTATTTGAAAATAATTACTCTCATAAGAAGCTTAAATATTGCTCTGCAATCTTAAGGCAATGAATATGCTTAGCAAACTCTTTTTTTTTTAAAGTTGGTACAAAGATAAACTCAGCCCAATGTAGGTACATTTCAAATTAATGAGGCTATGCCTATTAAAACACGCCCCATAATTGCAATCAGCTTAATATAAAAGACACCAGCTGGAGCAGGAGCTAAGCCTTCACCGAGAGGTGCTGGGAACGAACAATTCTACTCAGGACGAGACCTGGTGTGGGAGGGGGAGGGAAGCAGCAGGTATGGGGTCGCTGCTCACCATCTGTAAATATTTGGCAAACCATGGAGTGAAAGAGCAATCAGTCTTGGTCTCTGTGGCCCTAGAGGCAAAATTGGGACCAGTGGATGCAAGTTATAGGGAACAGATTTTGTCTCCAAGGTAGTTGATCGATGGTGACTGTGTGGTCTCCCAAGCTTGAAGTCAACAACCAGCCTAGGAGCCACTTTGCAAAGATGCCCTCCCCTCAGCTCTTTTTTTAGTGGATTCTTGTGCTCTCTAAATAAACTTGGAGTCATGAATCACAGAATCAAGACAGAAAGGAATCTTTACTATTATGCAGTTCTCCCTCCTAGCCCAGGATTCAATCTCTTCACTGCCCCACCCCATGTTCAGCCACCTGTGTTTGGGCACATCCAGTGATGGGGAGCTCACTACTTCCTGAGGCTGCACATTTTATCCTTCAACTTCTAAGTCCTTCCTATTATTCAAGGGAAATCCATTTCCCTGTATTTTTTACAACTACTTCCAGTCCTATCACTTCACATTATACAAATATAAATTTCTCTTCCCAATAATCATCAATATCTTAGAAAATATCCAAGTGTTCCCAATGTTATTTCTTCCACCGGACAACATTCTCTATTCTCTCAACTTTTCCTCATGTGTCATGATTTCCAGTCCCTCCCTCACTACAATATAATCATATATAATAGGTATGAAGGATACAGTTGTGTTATATGCATTATCCCATTGAGTTCTCACAATAGCCCTGTGGGGTGGGTGCTATTAATGCCCCCATTTTACAGACCAAGAAACTGAGGCCTAGAGAGGTCAAATAATTTGTTTGCAATAAAACAGCTGGTCGATGGTAGAGCTGGGATTCAAACACAGGCCTCCAATTTTGAGCCAATATTTAATCTGTGTTTTCTCAATCTTATTGGTCCCAACCTACTGGTTGGTCCCCTGCATGGAGCCTTGCCTAAGGGACCCAGAGCATCATTGGCCCTGAGTCATAAATGGGGTAGGGGAACAGGAAACAGGTTAAGGAAAGCACACATTTAAGGCCAGAGGACTAGGTTAAGGAAAGTGTACCTTAAGGCTATATATGAAGATAAAATGGCTCTGAGAAGCCCAAGCCAGTAGCTCTCAGACATAAGAATGCATTAGCACCACCAGGGGAGGTTGTTTTAATTCCTATTCTGGTTTCAGGCTCAGAGATTTGGTATTAATAGGTTCAGGCTGGAGCCATAGAGTCTAGTATTTATGACACGGGTGGTTACTGAACCACTCTTTGAGAAACTCTGCCCTAAGCTTTCCAAAGCCCTTGGGCAGCTCTTCTGAGCCAGGGAGCAGCATGTTAAGGCATGGTGTAATAGGCAAAGTTGTTGGGCTTGAGATACCTGGATGCTTCGTCAATCCTCAGTGGGTAAGGAATGCCAGGCCACAATGGCATTCTCGTGAGAACTGGGCAGAAGGATCTTCCGAGCAGCCATTTACTCAGTGGCTGCTAATTCTCAGCCTCACCCCATACTACACCTGAGTTTTCCTTTTTTAACCAAGAAGCATTTGCTAAGTGGAAGCCAATTAAAATCTTTGTTTCAAAACCAACTTCTAAATATTGTACATAACACTCTTCTCTTCTTAGTACAAACTGTAACAATGTTAATTTTACACTCTGGTCTAATCAGATCTCATTATTGATGTTGCTGAAATATCCTGCTGCTAGTTCTGTATCATCTGTGAGCAGGTCTTAGTGAGTCATGGATTTCAAAGTTGGTTCCTGTTTTTATCAGTTTAAAGACAAAAACGAGATTTCCAGTTTATACCTCTAAGCCCATCTGTTGAAAAACTGCACCCAAGGTCCTTGCAGTCTGCTTGCTAAGCAACAGAGGGACAAAATAAGCCTAGCTCCCAAGTGTTAACCCTAGCAAAAGCTCAAATGCCTGATTGCCTGCTGAGGTGCCATAGAAGGGCACCTGGGAGTCAGTGCTCCTGGTCAAGCCCTCTTCCTCTAGCCAGTGTTCTAGCTATCTAAGACCACTTGAACTACTTCATAATCAGTTGCTTAAAACCACCACTATGTTATTATATACCATTTCACAGGTCAGGAATTCAGGCAGGGCTCAGCTGGGTGGTTCTTCTGCTCCATATGGCATTCAGGGGGTCACTCAATGGTATTCAGCTGGTAGCTGGGCTGGTATGGGGAGTCCAGGATGGCTTCACTTACATTCTTGGCACCTTGGGTGGGGACGGTGGAAGGCTGAGCTCAGCTGGACTCCTTACCCTCTCCATACAATCTCAAAGCCTCTCCATTCACTCCTTCTAGCTGGGTAGCTGAACTTTCAACATGGTACTCAGTTCCAAAAGACCAAAGTGCAAGTTGCTAGTCTTCTTAAAAACTAGGTCTAGGCCTGCCACAGTGCTTCATGCCTGTAATCCCAGCACTTTGGGAAGCCAAAGTGAGAGGAGCACTCGAGGCCAGGAATTTGAGACCAGTCTGAGCAACACAGTGAGATCCTCATCTCTATAAAAAATAGAAAAATTAGCCAGGCTTGGTGGCACGTGCCTATAGTCTCAGCTATTTGGGAGGCTGAAGCTAATCCTGCTTGAGCCCAGGAGTTTGAGGTTGCAGTGAGCTATGATTGTAGCACTGCACTCCAGCCTAGGGGACAGAGTAAGACCCTGTCTAAAAAAAAAAAAAATATCTAGGTCCAGAAGTGTCCAGAAATATCAGAATGTCCCTTCCTTATACTTTGTCAAGTCAGAGCCAAGGAAAGGAGAAACAGACCCCATCCCCCAGGCAGGGGCTTGTAAAGAATCTGCACCACCTCTAATCTACCACAGCCAACCTTTCTCCTCTGGTCCCCACGGCTATCAACCCCATTCTCTCACAGACTCCTAAATCCTCCATCAGGATCAGAACACCAGAAGTTTCAATGTGGAGCCATAAGAAACTCCGTCAAATACTAATTTCACCTGAGGGCAGCACCCCCTCCCTCAGGCGGCCTTAGGGACAAGGACAGGCCTTTCAAATGTCTGTGCCGGACAGTGAGGCCCTGCTGCTCCTCGCTCCTCTCACTTCTAGCCTGTGTGTCTGAGAACAATCAGGTGATATTTCTCTTCTATTTTTCTCACCAGCTTGGCCTGTGGTTTCCCATCAGAAGAGACTGATGATTTTTGCTGGTCCCAAGAGGGTCTGATGCATTGTGACCTCCAGGCTCACCTGGCCCAGTCAAGGCCAAAGACAAAGAAAGAGCCATCATCTCATTTGTAAGAATGTAAGGTTTGCTATATATTTTGGGCAGCCCTTGTGACCTCCAGAAGAGGTCATCTCAGTGCTAGCAGAAAGACAGGAGGTGCTGGTGGGCAGTGGTCCGGGGAAGCCCCAGCCAGCGCCGTGTAAAGCTGGGAATCAGCTGCCGAAGCAGCAAAGGAATGTTCCTAAGCTTCCTCCTCTGCAGCACCAATGACAGCTGCGCTTCTATTGCTAAGGAAGTGATGCACCAGAATTCAAGTTTGCAGGGCCATGACACCCTCTGCCTGTCACCTAGAGGTACTGGGAGGCAGGCTGGCCCTCTGTGCCTTGAGACTGGTGTGAGCTCGGTACGGGAGACCTGTCAGCTTAATCCCCTCAACATCTCCCTCCTGTGAGCCTTGTGCTCAGCCACACGCCCTGCCAGCTGGGTCCAAATCCTTAACTCACCAGGGAACTGGTTGTAAGGAGCAGCAGGAAGTGGAATGGGGAACACGACCGTGATCCAATCTGCGGGCTGCAGTGAGCAGCTCCTGGTGTCACTGTGACCCTCTAAAACAAATGCTTGCTCTGAGGCAGAAGGGACATCCTCACATGTGAATGCCTCCCAATTTTCCAGCCACATCCAGCCAGTCTCTGCTTCCCCAGCTCCTGTGCTGGACAAAGGCTGAGCCTCACTTCATGGGGGTGACGTTACTCACTGCCCTGGGTTAGGGACAGCCTCCCCAGGGACTTCTCTACCCCTCCCCTTTGGTTGGCTGTTCTGCAGTGTCGTGGTGGGAAGGGGTCTGCATGGGGAAACCAGATAGGGGCCAAGCAGTTTCCTTTCTCAAAAGGCAGGGAGCCCCTAACCATTACCCTGTCCCTGGAGTTTGCCTCCAGGGAAATACTTGCAATCAGTCTAGCTAGAGCTGCGAAGTACACAGAAACATAACGTTTTAAATATTATGATCACCTGAGTATTCATAACCTGTGAAAATTGTACTCCAAGTGTTGGAAAGTTGTTTTACACCAAATCAAAATCTGCCTACCTCTAACTTCTAATAGTAACAAGAGGTAAACTTTATTAAGCACTTACCACATTTCTGGTGCTTTGCGCAGAACCTCATGGCTGCCATCCTATCCTGGGGTGAATCTGGGAGCTCAGTTGTACCTGCACCCGTTTACAGCTGAGGACACCGAGGTTCAGAAGAGTTAAGGAGATTGCCAGCTCCCACAGCTGGGACAGAACGCAGGGCTGCTGCTCCCAGTGCCTGGGCCAACTTGAACGTGTCGGCCTGTTCCATCCCCTCTCTCCTGAGGCAGCTCTTTGCTCCTGGGAGGTGGCTGGCTGTCTTATCCACTCTATCTACCAGTCTTTCCACCAGACCAAGCGTCCTTGGGCTTCTCACTGCTGCCACCTGTCCAGACCTCTATCTCCTCGCCATCCTGGTCACGTTTGTCTGGGTTCCTTTCAAAGGCAGACAGGCAGAAATGAGCACAGTGTCCCGGCAGGTCCCCACAGGTTCCCACTGCTCCCATTCCAGATCCAACGTCCTTATTATCATGCAGCCTGAGGTTGCCCTGTGATTTTTGGCGTCCTTTCCATGTGAGCTCAGAGACCATCCCCACACCTGAGACGTGGTCAGGTGCCGTGTTTTAGGGCACTCCTCCATTCAAAACAGGGGATGGGAGGACGACGTGGCACTTATCTCAGTTAAATTTCATCTTACAGCTTACTGACCGATGCAGTCTGTGGAGTAGGTTAACAGCGTCGTTCTGTGACTTAGCACAAAGCTTGTTAGACATAAATGCGAGTTGCAGGCCGCAGGGAGGACCCTGGTAACAATGCTGACCCGCCGCGTGGCCGGGGCCCGTGGTGTTAGACAGGCCTTCTTGGGAACTGTCACTCAGCCACGCAGGGATCCCGCACCCACTCGCAGCTTCTCTTCACCCTCCTCCTTCCAGCCCGCTCCTGGCTCCTTTGATAAGCGCTGGCAGGGTGGGCTCCCTCCGAGGCTCTGTGGTGCCCTGGAGGGGTAAGTGCAGGGAGCGAGCGGGCCGTGAAAGATAACCAGATGGCCCCAGCGAGGAACGCGGGACAGAGCGTGGAAGAACTATTGGTGCCCATCTCAAGAAACTCACGGCACCTGCCCTAAGAAATCTGCCGAGAGCACCAGCAGGAGGTGCAAAGCCTTCTGCCTCCTCAGTAGAAGGGCAGGAATAAGAAGGCCCGGCCCGGCCTGGCCGCCCCAGGGCTTCCAGGGCACTGGGCGGTGGAAGCAATCGCTCTGCCTGCCCCTCTTTTTTCCCTGTTTTGCTCAGGAGGCATTTCCTCCCCAGGCTGGTTGTTGCTCTGATTGGAGCCAGCCCCTCTTTGCAAGTGATATTACTCCAGCACACAGTATGGGGGCGCCTCACTTTGAGAGCACCCTTTTGAAAAACAGGTATTATCAGGCAGTCAGCTAAGCAGTTGATTAGCTTCATTGCCAAAAGGTGCTTCTAACAAGCAACGACGGCACTCGGGGCTCTCAGAAAGTCCCTCTGACACCTCCCTGCCCGTCGGCAGATCGGCCTATCAGAGGACCCGAGGGAAGAGGCAGCCATCTGAGTTCCGGCCGAGAGGAAGAATTGTCTAGGGCGTAAGAATCCAAAAGGAAAGTCAAGTCCCTCTGATAGCACACTGTGAGTCTCTGAAAAGAGTAAAGGACGAAAGCTGTATTTCCGTCTGATTATTAGGTTGGCACGTCAGGGTGACATGGATCATGAATTTGCGAGAAACCCGCAGTGGGCCGCGTTTCTGAGCCCTCGGAGGCATTCACATAAGTCAGTCTCCACATTCTGTGCGTCCCAACTTGCACGGGACGTGCCAGGCCCTCGCGCGGCTCCCGCGCTCCAACAGCAGGCTGCTGGCTCCCTCTGCCGTCCGCGTCTCGCCTTGCTCCCACCCGGGAGGGCCCTTTCCGTGCGGGAGAAATTCCGAAGGCGAGAGGCTTGGAGCGGGACAGCCCCTAGTTTGATCTGGGCAGGACCCTAAGCCCTGCCAATGTCTGAGCTCTCGGGTCGGGCTCTCGGAGCAACCATTCCTTGACCAGGTGACTCCTCCTACCCCAGGGCTCAATTTCCTGCAAAGACTTTTCTGGATATCTGGGGTGGAGGTTGAAGAGGGGGGTCTCTGCAGGCGAAAGGAGCACTGAGAACTGAGCAAATGACAATGGCTTCGCATAAACCTGGAAGGCCACTCAGAGGAAAGAGAACTTCTGTTCATGGTTTGTATTGTTTTCTTCCCAGAATCTTCGTTTTCCTCTGCTGAGGCTGATGGGAAATCTTCCCACCACCTATATGACCTCCCCCCACTGCACTCTACCCAAGGTGGCAGAGGGAGACTCTGTCTCAACAAACACAAAGAAGGCAACTGAACACCCCGCCTCACAATCTCTACCCCTTAAAAATTTTTTTTAAAAAGAAAAATAAATAAAAATTAAGAAAAAAATTATTAAAAAATAAATAGAAAATGCAGCATTGGAGCTCTGAAAAGAAAGAAGTTGGAAAGAGAAAAGAAGTAGAAAATCTTCAGAAAAACGGACTGCATTATGTTTTTTAATAACTGGAAACACTAAAAGTGAGCAGACTTGCATGTCAAAAGTCCCTCATGCCATGATTAAAACTGTCAAAGGAAGACTGGATAAACAGCCAAAAAGTCAGGATATTTAACAAAGACAAGGAAATAGGTGTGAAAGCTTGAAATAATCATATTGTGTGTCCAATATTTAGCCAAGTATAATGATGCCTTTGGTAATACCAGCACCAATATTTACAGAAAACAAATAGTTTTAAAGTTTACTAGAAATGATTTTGAGAGTTGATGCTAGAGTGGCTGAAACATGTAATCTGGATAAAAATTAAAGAAATAATGCCTCTCTAGGATGGAGAATTCAAAATGAGAGTGTTAGTTTATGAGTAATAAAGTGAGGAAAGAAACCCTACATATAATATATGCAAATCAATTAGATTTTACTAGGGATAAAAGTCATACTGAATGTCTAACATTTATTATGTATATCATTGAACTATCAGCAGAAAACAAGGAAGTTAAAATTAATCTTTGTAATTGGTTTTATAAATATTGTATTAACAAAAAATATTTTAAAGTGAAGAACTATGACTCTCTTGCCTGGGGCTAGAGTGCTGAGGTGTCAGCCTAGCTCATAGTAACCTCAAACTCCTAGGCTAAATCCACCCTCCTGCCTCTGCCTCCCAGGAAGCTGGGACTACAGGCACACTGTGCCTGGCTAATTTTTTCTATTTTTAGTTGTTTGGCTAATTTCTTTCTATTTATAGTAGAGATGGGGTCTCACTCTTGCTCAGGCTGTTCTCAAACTCCTGAGCTCAAGCAATCCCCTGGCTTCAGCCTCCCCAAATGCTAGGATTACAGGCGTGAGCCAGCGTACCTGGCCAGCCTTGGGTCCTTTTACTGGAGAATGGTATTTAGAAACCAAGATCTAGCCCCAGCATATTTGACATTTAGTTAATACCAGCCTACGTCTAACAGTAAGTCTGGTCTGTGATGACTTCTTTTTTTTTTTTTTTTTTTTGAGACAGAGTCTCACTCTGTTGCCCAGGCTAGAGTGAGTGCCGTGGTGTCAGCCTAGCTCTCAGCAACCTCAAACTCCTGGGCTCAAGCAATCCTTCTGCCTCAGCCTCCCGAGTAGCTGGGACTACAGGCATGTGCCACCATGCCCAGCTAATATTTTCTATATATTTTTAGTAGAGACGGTGTCTCGCTCTTGCTCAGGCTGGTCTCAAACTCCTGACCTTGAGCGATCCACCCACCTTGGCCTCCCAGAGTGCTAGGATTACAGCCGTGAGCCACTGTGCCAGGCCTGTGATGACTTCTGAAATCAAAGTTACTCAATTTCCCATACTATGGTTTCACTTCCTTTCCCACATAAGAAATCTTTGGTCAGTTTATGCTATTTTTAGCAGCATTCTCAATTACTTTGCTCACTTAACTACCTGTGTCTGCTTTGTCACTCAGCCATGGCTAATCTCAGCTGTTTTATTTTCTTATTTAGCCATTAGCAATATAACATTTTAACATTTGACTGTATTGGGGTTTTTTTGTTTGTTCTGGAGTGTGTAAAAAAAAAGAAAGAAAAAAAATTTTAAAAATAAAGTGAAGAACTGAAAAAATAAATCTCAACTTTCAGCATTGACTTAAAGCAGAGGTTTTTATGTAAAGGGCTAGATTGTCAGTATTTCAGTCTTTGAAAACTGGACTGTGCCCTTCCAGTCCTAGCTATTTCAGGCATAGAGGAGAGCTCCTGGGATTATACCGAGGTCAGCCTGTCCCAGACAGAAAACTTCAGGAAATGCTGAAAAGATCACAGGAGCCCCAGCCCAGGATGTTGGCAGGGTTCCTGTTTACAAATGTGCCATGCTAAGGGCTTCTGTCGACTTAGAGACCCCAATCTCAATTTCTAACATCCTGTTTACTGCCTGCCCCTGGAAGAACAAATTAGACATGCCCAGGGCACATGATATTTCACAATCTCTTATTGATGCTGCACATTTTCTTTGTGAATATTTTAGGACTTTCCGTCATTTAATTGGATCCCTATATCTTCTAAGAGATCCAGGCTATTTGACTAACCAAGTCAAGACGTTACCTTGCAAATTCAGTATAGAAGACATTTCTTGGTTCTTTTAGGTTTCTTTCTGTGATGTAATCCATCGCCTTCATATTTCTGCAGGAAGGAACATGAAAAGAAAAGGAAAAAAGCCCTCACAGCCTCATAGGGGTGCCAGCACATCCTCTATGCCAGCACATCCTGCTGACATCCTAGAGAAACCAGACTGCAGAGTTACACGTAAAAGTTTAAAAGTTGTGACTCCGTTTTACTGTATGTTCAAACACAGTTTTGTTATTTCCCTAATAACACACGCAATGTCTCCTCTGAAGTTATGGAATAGGGTATATGTGCTCTCCATTTTTCTTTTTCTGGGCTGGGATCTGCTAGAGAACTTCAGAGAGCAAAGGCAGAAACCACCGTCTCTTGAAGTTTGCTGCTGGTCTCCTAGCAACCGGTTTTTTGTTGCAGGCACAACTGAGCTGTGTGGGGACTCGGAACACTGGAAAGGGGCACAGATTCACTTTCCCACTGGATAATTAAGTTGTTTTTAATTTCTGTAATAGCAACACACTGTTTAAGCAGTAGTGAAGGAAAGCAGGAAGTTTCCAGATCCAGCTTTTCTGAGTTCCCGGATCTGCTGTTGCGACAAGAGAAGCAGGTGTGAGGTGACTTGGTTTCTGGCACATAGGAGCCTGGTCAGGGCCCACAGGGCGAGGCAGGCTGCAGCTGAGGGAGGTGGATGGGTGAGGCCCTGGGGAGCGGAGTTGGGACTAGACGAAGGCAGCTGGGTGAATATGTAAGGAGGCATCCATAATCTAGGTGTCTCAGCCACCAGGCCCAGGCTCTTGGAGAACAGCTACCAGATCTGATTTACTTTTATTGCCTCATATCTCCTAACACAGTACAAATGCTTTACAAATCAATAAGGGGGTGCAAGAGTCTAAAACTCTGCAAAGGCAAAGACCTCGCTAAGAATAATGATAATAATCAGCCACTGTGCCCTTGTTTGCTTCTCTGTAATTGCTACTCTGGAGTCACATTGCTGGTGGTCATAAAGATTCTTAACTTTCTCTGCAGATAACATCACCTTTTTCCTAAACCTAAAGGTAGTTTCTGAGATATCTTCCCGGTCCCACATTCCAGTGGATTGGCTGACCCACCCAGACAGGCAGCCCACACCAAGACATTGACTCAACTCGAACTGTGACCCCAACCCAGGAACTGACTCAACACAAGAAGATGATTTCTACACCCCTGTAATTTAGCCCTGAACCTAACCAATTAGCAAACTCAATTGCCTAATCCTTTGCCTACCAAACTATCTTTAAAAACCTTGTCTCCCAAATTCTCAGGGAGGTGGATTTGAGGAATTCCTCCTGTCTCCCTGCTTAGTGATTTGCAGAATTAAACCCTTTCTCCATTGCAACCCCAGCTGTCTCAGTATATTGGCTCTTCTCTGTGCAGCGGGCAATACAACCTGGTTGGGCGACAACAGCACCTGGCGTGTCGTAGGTATTTATTTAATATTTGTTTAAGGAAGGCATTCTGGAATTTTGCTGAATATCACTATGTGAGAATCACTGATGTTTGCAAATAAGTCTGTGCTCTGCAGCTGTTTTCAATATCAGGTTCACCTTTATTAATTTAGAGTAACCAGGAGTGGGCTGTTTAAAAAGTTTCATTCTTATGAAACAAATTTTTTTCCTCTGTGTCAATATTTAAAAAATTATTTTAATCCAGGGTACAGCAAAAAAGAAAAAAAAAAACCAAAATTTTTTTTTACCTTTCTGAATGAAAATTTTCATCCATATATAAGTATATAATTTTATTTTGTCTATATCTCTGCTCTTTGAAATGGAATATCTTGAGCATAGTGTGATCTTTTAAAGGAGCATGAGTCAGGATAGGAATTCTGTTTCTGCAGAACAGAAAACCTCCAAATGCCTATTGAGGTGTAAGTTTCTTTGTACCCCGTGTTAAGTTACTGCTGTGATTTTCAAATTCAGGGTGTTCTATCTTCTCCTTCCCTTTTATTTGATATTCGTCACATCTGGCAGGGGTTTACCTCCAACATCCAGTTAGCTGCTTCTAGTTTTGTGTTGGCTAGGAAACCAGGTAGCTGGGACTGTCACGACTGTGTGTTAAAAAGAAGAGTGAAAAGATTCCAAGTGAGAAGCTGGGAATGGCTAAGCATTAGAGTACAGATATCACAACAGCCACACTCACTGCCTTCTCTGCTGGGTGATTTCTGTGTCTGTCACCTCTCAACCCCCCAGATCCCTCACAGGTGCTGGGGGAGGTGCACGAGAGAAAGGGAAAACCTGGCTCTGGAGGAGGTCTGAGTTTATAAAGATGTAAAAAGCATGGTAGGGGGAAAGGGGAAAAGACAGCTGTTGAAGTCACTTATAGGAGAAAAATCTGATTTGTTGTGCTTATTTACTGATGAGCTCACACCATGCAGCAACTCTGAAATAATTTCCTTTAAACATCTTAAATATATGTACAGGTTAGCACCAAAAGCTGAGCAATCAGCCTTCTTGGATGGAGGCTTGCATGTGTAAGCCTGGCTTAAAAATTTTAAAAGTCCTTTGGGGAATTTAACACAAAAGGAATCTGGTTTATTTTTTTAAAAAACAACACGTTTTTTTAATGGCACTTGTTACTAATTACTAGGGAAACAAATTTTCAGCTTTGGAATCACTTACATAATTTTGGTTAACATTGAATATATACAGATGTTGACTCCACTCCCAAACTAGATTCTAGGTGTTTTGGGAAAGATCTATATAGGCAGTTCCTATCAACAGTTATACACAAAGCAGGAAGAGTAAGGGAATATATATTAGATTTTATCCCTTGTATTTACATTTTAAAAGTTTTTGTTTTATATGAAATTATAGCTTTTTTAAAATTTTTCTTCACAATTTATTAACAAGTGCAGCCTAGTGTGTTTTTATATAATTGACAAAAATTGTTCTATTTGTCCTATGAAGAATCACTTGTGAGTGATCCTTTTTATATGTACAATTATGTACATTTTATATGTACAATTATGTACATATAAAAAGAGTTGGCCTTATTAGTCTAGAGTTGGGGATAACAAAATTCTAGAGTATTTTGAGGGGCTAGAAAAAGCTACTTATCTCAGTGTGTGGAGTTCTTTTCTGAAGAGGAAATGAACTGATGTAACAGTCCCGGTGATTGCCTGCCCGCCTGCCTTTTTAAATAGCTTGATTGAGATATAATCCACATACCATGTAATTCATCCCTTTAAAGTATGAGATTCAATGAATTTTAGCGTGCTTATAGATATGTGTAACCATCACCAGAGTAAACTTTAGAATACTGTTATCACCTCAAAAAAATACTCCAAATCCTTTACCTACTATCTGCCCCTGGCCCCCACCCCTAGGCAACCGGTAATCTACTTTCTGTCTCTATAAATTTGCCTATACTGGATGTTTCATATGAATGGAATCGTATAATATGTGGTCATTGGCAACTTGAATGGGTGATCCCGGTTGAGGGTCCTTCATGAAGTTGCAGTCAAGCTGTTGGTGGGACTACAGTTGTCTGAGGACTAGACTGGACTGGAGGCTTCACTTCTGAGATGGTTCCCTCACATGACCACTGGGAGAGGCCTCAGCTCCTCACCATGTGGCCCTCTCCATAATGCTGCTTGAATGTTCTCACAATATGGCATTTTGCTCGAACCAGAGCAAGAGACACAGGACAGAGTAATAGGAAACTATAATATATTTTATGACCTAGTTCAGAAGTCACACACCATCACTTTCACCATATTCTATTTAGTAGAGGTGAATCACTAAATCCACACTCACCAGGAGAGGAAGAGGCCTACCTCTTGAAGGGAAGAGAATCGAAGAATATGTGGACATATTTTAAAACTATCCCAACAATATTGCTGGATTAAAGATCAATAAAAGGTGCTATTTCTTTATAATAGCAATAATTAACTAGAAAATATAAAAATAGTAACAGCACATTATTCACCATAGCATCAAAAATAAAATGGATCAAGGAACTAACTTAACCAAGAATATCCAGTCCCCTATAAGGGAAATAAAAAACGATCTGATAAGTGGAGAGAGACTCCATGTTCTAGGATACGACAACATATTATAAACATGTCATTCCCTCCCTACTCCAATTATCTAAACATTTAATATTCTCACAATGAAGATCTGATTTTTAGCTGTTTGAGAATTTTATTAAGCTTTTTGTTAAAATTTATAAGGAAAAAAAGTCGAAGTCTATAAATAGCTAAGACAATTTTAATAAGCCTACACAGGGGCATTTGCCCTATCAAATATAAAGCACACCACAGAGTTAAAACAAAAACAGTGTGGTATTGGCACAAGAACAGTCAAATGGACTAAAGGGACAGAATAGAAAGCTCAGAAAGAAATACCCAAATGTATATGAGAACTTATCATAAGATAACTTATGCCACAAATTAATGAGGACTGGTTGACTTGTCTCAAAAATAGTGCTGGGAAAAGTGACCACTAAATGGTGAAAGATACAACTGGAGGCCCACCTAGCACCACAGATAAAGATAGACTCAAAATGGATAAAAGAACTAAATATAAAATATGAAATAACTAAATATAAAAGGTTAATATTAAAGTACTAAAACATAAAAGAACTAAGTATAAAAGTTTAAACCATAGAGTTAGGAAAAAGCATAGACAATATTGTTTTGAACTCAGCATAAACTTTAAGATAAAAATTATATTTGTTTATATCAAAATTAAATATTTTTTTAAACAAGATAAATGTTGTCTTTTGATAGAATAAGAGAAAGTATTTGCAGTGTTTAAAACTGAAAAGGGATTGCTATCTAGAACAATGGTTCTCAAACTTCAATAGGCATAGGAATTCCTTGGGGATCTTGTTACACTGCTAATTCTACTTCAGTAGATCTGGAGTGGAGCGATGGATTCTGCATTTCTAACAAGCTTCCAGCTGAATATCAAGGATCTAGAATATATAACAAACTCCCCAAATCATTGAGAAAATGACAGAAACCCCAATAAAAAAAATAGGCAAAGGTCATGAGCACATGAGTTATAGACAAGAAACTCAAAAGGCTATCAAACATATAAGAGGATGCTCAAATTCATTGATTATCAAATACATGAAAATTAAAACAAGATATTATGTCACATATATCAGAGTGTCAAAAATTCAAAAGCTTGATAATGACAATTATTGGTATAGATTTTGGAAATATGAAAACCTTCGTGAACTGCTAGTAGGAGGGTAGACTGACATAGTCATTTCGCAGAACAGTTTAGCACTGCTTGGCAAAGTTAAATATATTCACACCATATGTACTGCCATTCTAGTCCTGGTTATATTTTCCAAAAAATTTCTCACATGAGTTCATAAGGAGACATACATATTTGTGAGGATGTTTACTAGAGTATAATTTATGGTGTGAGGAGTTGGAGGCTCTCTGGAGGTCCATTCCTGAGAAATTGGGTAGATTTCTACCTTAGAACATGCACCATTTATGGACCAGAAGACTTAATATTGTTAAGATAACAATATTCACCTAATTAATCTACAGATTCAACACAAGCTATATCAAAATGCTTGTTGCCTTTTCTGCAGAATTTGTCAAGCTGATCCTACAATTCATATGGTAATGCCAAGGACCAAGAATAACCACTTGTGTGGGACAGGGAACTTTTGGCATGGTGGAGTGAGAAGCTTGATAAAGCCAACTAATATCTTGCTGGTAAAACTCTAAATGCTTTTTCCTTAAGATGATGAGCAAAACAAAGCTATCCTATTTTTTCACTTCTATTTGACATTGTACCAGAGGTTCTACCCAGGGCAATTAGGCAAAAAAAGAAATAAAAGGCATCCAAATTTGAAAAGGGGAAATAAAGCTATCTCTATTTGTACATGCCATAATTTGTATATAGAAAACTTTCAACAATTCACTTAAAAACCGTTAGAATTAATAAACAAGTTCCATAAGGTTGTGGGATACAAGGTCAATATACAAAAATCAATTATATTTTTTATATACTTGCACTGAGCATTCAAAAAATAGAATTAAGAATACAATGTCATTTTCAATAGCGTCAAAAAGAATGAAATACTTATGCATAAATTTCACAAAACGAATATAAAACTTATACTCTAAAACTACAAAATATCCTGGAAAGAAATTAAAAGAAGACTTAAATAAATGGAAAGACACGTCATGTTCATGGATCAGAAGATTTAATATTACTAAAATAGCAATATTCCTTAAGTTGATCTATATAGCCAGTGCAATCCCTATTAAAATCCCAGCTAGTTCCTTTGTAGAAATTGACAAGCTGATCCTAAAATTTGTATGGAAATTTAAGGAGCCAAAATAGCTGAACAATCTTGAAAAAGAATAATAATGAAGTTGGACAGTTCCTAGTTTTAAAACTTTCTACAAAGCTATAGTAATCAAGGCAGTGAAATACTAATAAAGATAGACTTCTATGGCAACAAAATAGAGTTGATAAACTGTCACATTTACTGTCAATTGTTTTTTGACAACAGCACCAAGAAAATTCAATGAGTAAACAACAGTTTTCAATAAAGACTGGACAACTGGATATTCACACACAAAATAATAAATGAGGAACCCTACCTCATACCATTACAAAAATTAACTCCAAATGATGCAAAGACCTGAATGAAAGAGCTAAAACTATAAAATTCATAGAAGAAAACATAGGCATGAATCTTTGTGACCTTGGATTAAGTAATCAGTTTTTAGATATGACATCCAAAGCACAGCTAACACACACACAAAAAAATACTGGACATCATCAAAATTAAACACTTTTGTGCATCAAATGATACCATCAAGAAAATAAATTGACAACCTGCAGAATGGGAGAAAGTTTTTGGAAATCATATCTGATAAGAGACTTATATCCAGAATACAGGAAAAACTCTTACAAGTCAATAATAACCCAATTTAAAAATGGGCAAACGATCTAAAGAGACACTCTTCAAAGAAGACATATAAATGCACAATCAGCACAGGAAAACATGCTCTACATAATTAATGGCTAATACAAATCAGGGAAATGTAAATCAAAACCACAATAAGATAGCCAGACAATAAGAAGAATCAGTAGGGACGTGGAAAAACTGTAACACTGACACATTGTTAATGGGAATGTAAAGTGGTATAGCCATTTTGGAAACAAATTGGGAAATTTCTTAAAAAGTTAAACATAAACTTACCATATTGCCTGTCAATTCCACTCCTAGATATTTACTCAAAAATGAAACATTATGTCCATATAAAAATTTGTAAAGCATATTTGTAGAGACAAGAAGCAGGTAGGTGTTTGCCTGGGGCTGGAGGTGAAAGCAGGTATTGACAAGTGGAACCAGTGAACTTTTTGTGGTGTTGAAAAATGTGTTAAAAATAGACATCTGTAATGGTTGCATGGATATGTAAAGTTACCTAAAATCATTGACCTGTAACTTATAATGGATGAATTTTATTATTTATAAGTTATACCTCAACAAAACTATAAAAAGAAAACTGCAAGAAGAAAGGGTGTGGTAGTCTGGATGAATCAAGATTGGCAATAGGTTGATAATCACTGAAGCTCAGTGATTGGTAATGGTGATTCATTATATTAATACTATTCCTGGCCAGGCACAGTAGCTCACACCTATAATTCCAGCACTTTGGGAGGCTGAGGCAGGAGGATCACTTGAGGCAAGGAGTTTAAGATCAGCCTGGGCAACACAGTGAGACCCCATCTCTACAAAAAATAAAATAAAAAAATTATCTGGGCATGGTAGCACATACCTGTAGTCCTAGCTACTTAGGAAGCTGAGGTGGGAGGATCGCTTAAGGCCAGGAGTTTGAGGCTACAGTGAACTATGATCATGCCACTGTACCCCAGCCTGGGAGACAGTGAGGAGGGAGACTCCATCTCTAAAAAATAAAATAAAACATTATACTAATACTTCTTCTTTTATATATATTTGATAATTTTGATAATACTAAGTTAAAAAATAAACCAGTAGCAGTCTAGGAAAATTTTGTAGCCAAAAAGTCATGTGATGGGAAATCTATTTAAGGGTAAGAATATTCAGAAAGGAATTGCACAGTGAGACTAACTGCACATGTCTCTATTTGTAAATTCCAACTAAGCATTTGAGTTGTCTTTAGTCAACCATCCTTAAAAAAAGATAAGTTTAAAAAATCTGTACCACAATGCTCACAAGTCTGTGTCCCCAAACACATTATGTTACCATTGTGCAGCATCTTCCTCTGTGGAGAAACAAACAAGATAGTCCACTGGATGACCCCCGACACTCTCTTCAGGTTGCTTAACAACAAGCCATCTGGGCTCAGTGGCCTTTCCTCCCTCCGTGCAGAGGACTGCATGCAGGCTCTGCTTTCCACGAAGTCTCCAGGTGCTATCAGTGCTGGCCTGCCATCCCCCTGGACAGCCCTGGTTTACTCGGGGAAAAGTGAGAGGCTCAGGTAGGCATTGTGATGTTGAGAAATGACAACAATAACAGCAATAATAGCTAACCCTGAATGAGTACTCTCCAGGGGTGATGCCCAGTGCTAAGGTCTTCACTCATGTTAACTCATTTCATCCTCATACTCAATCCATGAGGTGACGGAGGCACAGAGAAGGTAAATAATCCAGGGCAATGCAGCTGGTGAGCAGAGGGACTTAGGTGTTTAGAAGGAGCCTCTAGTCACAGGGATGGATAGACACAGGAATCACACACAGACTGTCACACAGACTCCAGATTACGTACTTGTGTCTGCTTCCCTACCTCCCTCTGCTGGTTACCAGGAAGGCTGGACAGTGAACAGTGTGACATGGTGTGGATGAAAGTAAACTATGGAGTCAGAAGGCTTGAGTTCAAATGCTGGCTCTGCTACTTCCAAGCTGGCCCACAGCAAGTTACTTAGCCTCTCTAAGCCCCAGCTACCTCATCCTTAAAATGTGGATGGTTAAACTAGCACCTACCTCATGGGTTGTTGTGAGTCTGAAATGGGATGCATTCACTCTAGCTGGGTACGTAGCAAGGCCTCAGCAATGGTGGTCATTACCCCTCATGCTGCTGGGAGCTACAACTGGCACATTTTATGCCTATATTATATCCATAGATCCATAGTATATTCAGACAGCAGGAAGGAAGATGTCAGGAAGGACAAAAGGGTGCCCTACTTAAGGGAGCTTTCCAGGAAGCCTTACCCAACTTTCCTGCTTGCATTTCATAGGCCAGAACTTAGGCGTGTGACCACACTAGCCACAGAGAAGGCTAGGAAACACATGGTGGTCCTGAATCCAGTGTCTGGTTCCAAGAAGGAGGAGATAAAGGATGATGAGATAGATAGCAGTTTCTGCCAGACTTCTCCAGAGACACAGAGGTTTTCAAAAAAAATTAATCATGGAGATGTCAAATGCATTTAATTGTATCATTGTATTTAATAGCATTGACTTCTAGTTGCTTACTCAATCAATATTCATTCTCCCTGTCTCCTTATCTGGTAGAATTACTCAGTGTGTGTGTGTGTTTTGAAAATGCAATTTTGAGAAAGAGCTATATCCTTTACTTCCCTTGTATACAATGGAGCCATGTGACCCACTTCTGGTCCACCAGGCATAAACCAACATCTCATTATTTCTGGGAAATCTTGGCTTCCTAGATAGAGATCTCTTCTGTAGTTTCCCTCCCTCCTTCTTCCTGCCTGGAATGTGGACTTGCTGGCCAAAGCTGAAGTACTACCTTGGGACCAAAAGAGGAAGGCCAAGGGAACAGAGGAGATCTTACTCCTAACATCCCAGAGCCTCTCAACTGATGTTGCCAAGTCACCTACCTGGACTTACTGTATGAAATTAAAAAAACAAACCCAGGTGTTTAAGGCACTACTGGTTCTGGTTGGCTGTCCATCCTCGACAGATCATAGTACCCTTGCTGATACACATTGTCTAGGAGAGAACTAATCATCATCGATACCACTCATGGGACCAGAACACTTGGTCAGTGGACACCAAGATGCAAACCCATCCCAACTGCTGCCGCCCTGCCCTGCCCTGCCATTGCTAGGGGGGTGGGGAAAAAACTGCAAAAACTTTGCAAGGCACAGAGGGGGTTGATGAGATTGAAATTTGATTATTTTGGTAGGGAGCTGTGGTTTGATTCCTAGAAGGAAAGATTTCAATTTTAACAGAACAAAAGAGATAGAGTGCATAGGAATAAACTTAAGAAACTTTAAAAATTCCCCTGTAGAAACACATTAAAGACTTGAACAAATGGAAAAGACATAAAATGTTTCCATATAAGGCAATTACAATGTTAAAGATCTCAACTTTACCTAAGATAATTTATGCCATGATCCTGGTTAAAAAAGAAGTATTAACAGGATATTATTGGGAAATGGGCAAGCTGGCAATAAAGTTCATAGGGAAAAATAAATGGGTGACTATAGCCAGGTGATCTCCCTCCCAGACCCTCAACGGGAGTGGAAGAAAGCACGTGAAACCTTCTCCTAAGTCTTGGGCTTATCAAGAGCTAGCTACCTGGCCAGATCTAGATGCAGGGGGGCTGGGAATGTAGGGGTCTCCCCGTGGCAACGCTGCACTGCAGAAGAGTATCTCTTATAACAGCTGACAGAAGGCTTAGTATCATGCCTATTTTAGAGACTTCCCTAGCCTTAGGGAGGGTAACTAATTTTTCCAAGTTCACAATTAGTAATTGTCAGAGCTGGGAATCAAACTGGGTTTGTCTCAAAGAAATGAATTGCAAGCCTGAGCTCTTTTCTCCACAGCAGGTTGACATTTTAGAGCTAGAAGGAAACTCCAAGATTATCTAGTTGTGCCCTAGACTGTAAAACCCATGCAGGCCTCTCTGGGGACCTTGCTGGGGATATTTGTCCAGTGTATACATGTTGCCTGGCTGACCAGTGGACTGGCTGATTCTGCTACAGAGGAATGCACTGAGGCCCCAGGCCTTTGCATGACATGCCTGAGGTCTTGAACTGTTAATGGCAGAACTTCTTTCTTTTTCTTAGAGATGGGGTCTTGCTCTGTTGCCCAGTCTGGAGTGCAGTGCTGCCATCATAGCTCACTGCAGCTTCAAACTCCTGGGCTCAAGTGATCCTCCTGCCTCAGCCTCCCAAATAGCTGGGACTACAGGTGCATGCACCACGATGGGCTGCTGTCTTCTTTCTATGCCACACTGCCATGATTCCCTTCTCTCCTCCATATGAACTCATTCTAATCAATCTGGTCCCTCTCATTAGTGGGTAAATCCTTTATTCTTCAGTAGGAAGATTAAATATTCTGGGTGGGCACCACGCTGTTTTACATGTACTGATAACCTAGAACAGTCTGCCTTCTCATCTTAACTCCTTCCCATCACTTTAGAAAGCTTAACCAGCTACATTCCTCTCTTATTGATCCCAGTTCTAGGAGAAAACAAGTTCTTTTGGCTTTCCTCCCTCCCTGAATTCAGTTTGGACATTGAGCTTTTGCCCAAATCTCCTCACACCTGGTTTCTCTCTCAGCTGCTTCTCTCCAAGTCTAGACCCTCTCAAGTTCCCTCTCCCATATACTCCTTATCTGAGGCCAGATCCACCCTTGGAGTAATTCCGACTACCTTCTGCCTGATAATTAACCATCACCATCTCTGGCAGACCCGGCGAAGAATCTCGCATTGGTCTAACCCTGTCCCCATGTGCCTTGGGTCACATCTCCTGCTCCAGCCCGTGAGGATCGCCCAGTGCTTTCCCACACTGTTCAGTCTCCTTACAAGCAAATTTCTTACCCCTTAATAATTTGCAGTTGCAGGACTGATAGACACACACCCTTACTGTTTATGTGGGATTGTTCTTACCTGCAACTTAAGAGAGATACGTTTCTAACACCCCCAGAACCAGAGAGTTATTCATCACAGCAGGCTGGAAAAACCCAGATCTGCTCTTGGAGCTGACATCACTTTTGCTTGTTGGGGACGATTCTCCTGGGTGACAGGAGAGAGTAGGTTGATATCAATCATTTAGATGCAAAAACCAAACCAAATCAAACCAAAAATACCTAAGTAAGTGCCTAAGGCCCTGGAGGACTCTAATAAAAATCTCTTTAAATAGAAATATGAAAGGCAGTGATTATCTTGCTAAGTAACCCCTATTTAAGTTGTCCTCCAGAGTAGAAAAGTTTTGTCTGAATAGGCTAACATCCTTTAAATTTCATCTGGATGAAAAAAAAAGTCGGAACATATAAGATAAGTGAGTAAAAATGGTTCCTCCAACTCATGTATTTATTTGACACTGAAATTAATGGCTTCCGTTACAAGGAATATTATGCGATATCTTGAACCCATGGAGTTGGACATTTGGTTATATAATTATCGATGTTTATTTGCATTCACCTTTGGATCTTATTTTAAGATTATGGTACGTTTAGAGATTTGTATTATGTTATTTTTAATAAAAATCTACAGAAGCACAATGGAATTAAGCCATGAAGGATTCTTTATGGACCAACACGAACACTGTAACTGTGACCCTCCAAGACCACATCTTCGAGCTAAGTCCTGAAGACAAGTGATGGGCTAAAAGGACTAAGCCTTGTTAAAGACACAAGCTCTCTTTCTACCTAAGGAAAAATTGGCCTTGCAGCCCAAACATCTTTGAATTTCTTTGTGTTCACGCTCTAAGCCTCCAGTTTATTCCTCATCCCGGAAAGGAAAAGAAAGTTAGGAGAGGAAGCTGGAGTGTGACTTCCACCCAGAGTTAGCTGGGAGGGTGACGGTCTGTAGACATCCCTGCCTCCTGCATGTAGAATACAGGTTATTTTCTACACGTTCCCAATGGAGAGCATATAATTTTCTCTTTTATGTTTGCTTTTTTTATAGATGTTATCATTTTCAGTATTTATTTTCTTATTGTAAAGAAAGAGGGAAATGATTGAGGTATTTTGCCTGTAAAGGTGCAGGGATGTCTGGGCTGGTTACTGTGGTTGCTGGAGCCACAGTAATGAAGCCAAGGGTTTAGTCCATTCTTAAACCTCTTCGCTTCAGTGTCTGACCACAAATTGTCCCCTTAATGTGACTTGCACATGACAAGCATTGGTCATGAGACCGGTTGGGAAGTACAGATGGCCCAGGGCACATCTATCACCCCCAGTGGAGCAGTAACACCAAGTGCATGCTGACAGCTCATCCTAGGCAGCAACAAATGGCTTCCTTTCTGGTTGTGTTGAAAGCCATAGGTTTTTCTTCTTATAAAAGGATGCTCTTTAAATTATTGTTTGCTTTTGCTCTGATGTGAGAAGAGGAAAAAAAAAGTGTGAATTGCAAAGACCCTTTCCAGCTGAGATGAAATGAGAAGGCGAGGCCACAAGCTGAGAGGGCATCTGTGGTTTCTGATGGGCCACAGATCCTGGGGTAGCAGAAAGACACCTTCATTCCATTATAGGGGTGACCATGCAGATTCAGAAAGGAAGTGCAAAAGCCTCCAAGGTCATGGGCTTTCTCTGAAAGGAAAAAAAGAGCTAACGAAGGAAGCCACAAAGAGATGGCAATGGAACCAAGGCAGGAACGAGTCTGTCAATAGCAATTTTCCACTGGCCTTTGTTATGCGCAAGACAATTAGGTGACATCGACATCTAAGGCTGGGTCCTTCAAGGACGATCAGAAACACACAGAGCTTTTTCAAGCATCTGCAGTAGGTTCACAGATTAACTGGGTCAGTGTCTCATTTGCAGCTCAGCTGGTGAATGATTCTCCTGCCCTTCAGACATCATTTGGCAGTTTGTTCCCTGGGCTTTGAAGAATCCATGAAGATAATTGGTAAGTGGAAGAGTGCTATTCATAGGATAGTTGGTGTCAGCTGAGGCAGGACCTCTTTGGGAAGTCAGGCACATTTGATTTTGGTTTGTGTGTTCAGAGGTGAGGCAGCCCAAGAGACTGACTCACCCTAACTAAACCCATAAGAGGCAGATGCAAAAGCCTGAGTAACAATTCATTAATTTGCAGCAAGGCACATAATTCAGCATACGGTGTCAGCTAGCTAGCATGCTGGCTCTCTGGAGGGACAAAAAGACCCCAATGCCTACGAAGACAAGTCGGTAAAGGAATGAATGGGCCAGGTGCAAAGTGAAAAGGAGTTGTGGGGATTGTGCTGAACAGGGGACCCTATTCCCCTTCTAAAATATGCAGCCAATATGATCTCCACCTAATTGTTGCTATTCACAGTTTGGGGTGTCCAGAGCTTCTGATGTTTTAGAAGTTAGAAATTCAGATTTATATGAGAAATTTCATGATTTATAAATAATAGCAACCAATTTGTAAAAATTTTAAAAATCATCTTGCAAGCCAAACCTACCCTCACGCTTCTCAATTTGCAGCCACTAATCAAGTTATAACTGGAAGGCTGCTTTGAGAGCCAATTTCAGGACAAGGGGAGTTAGTTGGTTGACTTGAATGGCTCCTGTCATTAAACTGTGAAAACTTGATGGATCTGTTTCCAAGCTGCAGACACCTCTAACAGGAAGGGTTGAAGCCTCCTCTTCAACAGTCGCATTTGCCTCAAACTTCCTAGGTTTCATTAAACCGACAATCCCTCTGCTAGCACACTTCCTTCATTTAACATTGCGGTGTTTGCCAGTTAAGGCTCCGCCTCCCCATACATCCTCTGAGCCTGGATTCTCACTCTCCAGTTAGATCTCACAGATCCCCTGCTATTTCCTTAAGAATTCAGGGGCATTTTGTCCATGAAGACACATAATCTTCTCCATTAAGAATTGTCTTTTCGTGTTTAATTTTCCAAAGATAACAGTGATGATATTAATAATATTCATTCGACAAGTGTTTATTGAGCTGCTACACTGAACCAGCATCCAGCTGAAGGCATCAGAAAACAAATCAGCACTCAAGAAGCTTACATTTGAATCCTTGCCAACAATTATCAAGCTCTTTCAAAGTGCCCGGGTCTGTGCGAAATATTTTATGTAATTATTTCATCTTCAGGCCAACTCTGCAAAGTCAATATTATAATGATCTCGGTTTTACGGTTAAGAAAACTGTGGCTAAGCAAGATCAAAATACCTAACCTCCACCCTCCAGAGAGGGACCCGGGTCCCCATCTGTCAGTTTCAGTATCTAACTAGTTACTGATAACTCAGCTCCTACCCACCCAGTGGCGTCTTTAGGAGCAGACTTAGGGCATGGTAAATGGCTTTTCTTCTGATGGAAATTCAACATATGTATTGAAGGTCTTTCAAATTTAAGAGTTAATAACTATTGAGATGCCATTTACTGAGTGCTTACTTTGTGCTAGACTCCATGCTCAGTACTTTATGTATATTATCTAACTAATGCAAAACTATCCCCCAAACTATCATATGAAGTACGAATTCCTTTTTAGAAGAAACTGTAGCTCGGAGAGGTTGAAATTGTCCAGGATACAAAGGGATACAAAGCACAACTCTAGGGGGCCACCTTGCAGACTTATGGAGTTAAGCAGTGCATGATCTATTCAGTTGGTCACAGAGTTAATACATGGTGACACTGAGGACTCACCCAGGGCAAAGTCCATGAGATTGGAACACAAGTGAAGGGACTGAGGGAGGGGAAGAAAACCGCCAAGGAGGGATTTGAGAGAAACCCCCAAAGAAGTGGGAGATGCCACCAGCACATGAGAATAACCTCACAAACGCAATAGTTTTGCCCATGGTCAATCCTACTCATGGGAAGAGCTCGCTCAGCTAGTAACTGGCCAAAAGGACAAGCAACTGGTTGCTTTACCTGTAAGGTAGTCAGTGTCTTGTTTAACTGTTTGCTTCATTCAAACTTCTTTGATCTGATTGATTTGGGAGTGGAATTGACTTTCTTGATCAGGTATTTTGACATCATGTGAACAAGGTAAAAGAAACAATTGGCTTTATGATCCAGAACGTCTAGGCCAAGATATGGCTCTTTTCTTGAACTTCTTGAGGTTAAGAAGAGCCAGAATGTTTTGTAGATCACAAGGCTTTCCCTGTTTATGGTTTGTCTATTGTCCGAGCTGGGTTTGGGGAAGGAAGCATTTTCTTAAGGCTTAAAAATAAACAAGTAAGTAGGATGCTATCAACAACCATAAACTAAAAGAGTCCCTGGAGAGCAGCCAAACAGGGTTCTTATCAAGGTGGGGCAGCCTTCCTGACAGCCTGTCAAATCAGCAGCATGTCAAAATGGATGGCAGATGGAAAAAGTAGTCCTGGGATTCTAGAACATTAGATGTGGAAGCTGTTCTAGGACAGCTACACCACCTCCTTTATTTTATAAATGAGGAAAACAGTTTAGAACCAGAGAAACAGAGAGACTTACTCAAGGTCACATAGCTAACAAAGGAGGGAGATTAGGTTGATGGTTTCCTGAAGCCCTTGCTCCATGCCAGAGCGACATTTCTGCCATACTTGCTTCCTATTTAGCACTAATTGGAGTTTTAAAATGATTTATTAATATTATATTGTAATATAATTATAATATTATAATTTTATAATCAATTATAAATATTATAATCAATATTATAATATTATAATCAATATAATATTGATTTATTAATATTATAAATTCAGAAACCTAGTTTTTCACTAAATGTTTATGTTCAATTTATGTCTTATATTTTTATTTCTCAAACAGTCCTATTTATCCCAGTTAACAAAATTCTTTTAAATCCTTTAAACACGATTTATAAAGGTGATATATCCTTTTTCACTTTTAAAGCTTTTTAATTGTTTAAATAAAAACGCAACTCTCCCAAGTACTTAAACACCACTAACAAATCTAATAAATCTAATAGGATTATCAGTGGCTATCCATCTTAAATGTTTTAGTAAAGTTGTAAAATTCTCTTAACACTTAAAAACTAAAAAATCATAAACTACAGGATCTACAGCCTGGATTTTACCAGAGTAGCACAAGTTTTCCACATCTGCTATATACACTCAGATATTTTGTCAAATTCAGCTAAATATTTGTGTTAATATATAAAATAGCTAACGGATCTAAAATTGTAAAATTCTCTAAATACTTATGAACTAAAAAATCATAATATAAATTTAACTACATAAACTTTTTAAATTGGAATCACAAGGCCTAATGTATTACTCTCTAGCATACTAAATTCTCTTCAATACCTTAGGTACTTTAAGTACCAGATATACACAGATTGTCCCAATGTTTACACATTCTATGCTTAAACACAGGTTATTAATTATGAATGTCTGATTTCCTTGAATAGTAAGTTTGACAGTTAATATCTGTGACATTTCACTTTGACACTTCTTGTTTTATTTTTATTGAAAAGGTACATCCTCATTCTTTCAAACACATGTTTTGACTTGTGATTATCTTTCAAATTTTTTTAGAATAATTTTTGTACAACCATAGATAAGTCAAAAATTCATATTATTTTCAAATATGAGTTCAGTTGTAAAACCAATACAACACAGACAGCTCCAAATATCAACAAAGTGTTTGGATAGGATGTGGCTAATGAACACACAATATGTCGATGGTTTAAAAAGTTTTGTTCTGGTAAATTTAATCTTAAAAATGAGTCACGTGGATGACCTGAGCAAGGTGGATAATGATAAACTAAAAACTGCAGTGGAAGTAAATTCATCTCAACCTCTGCATAAATTAACAAGGTTTGATGTTACTATCTCAACAATATTAGACTATCTAAAACAAATAGACAAGGTAAAGAAGCTGGATAGATGGGTACTACATAAATTAAACGTCAAAAGAACAATGGTCTCGAAGCTTGCCTTTCTTTGCTGTCATGACATAAAGGCGAACCATTTTTACATCATATTGTTACATGTGATAAAAAATGGATTCTTGGCTGGGTGTGGTGGTTCCCACCTATAATCCTAGCACTCTGGGAGGCAGAGGCAGGAGGATCGCTTGAGCTTAGGAGTTCAAGACCAGCATGAGCAAAAGCAAGACTCTGTCTCTGCTAAAAATAGAAAAAATTAGACAGGTGCGGTGGTGCACACCTGTAGTCCCAGCTACTCGGGAGACTGAGGCATGAGGATTGCTTGAGCCCAGGAGTTTGAGGTTGCTGTGAGCTAGGCTGATGCCACGGCACTCACCAGGGCAACAGAGTGAGATTCTGTCCCCAAAAAAAGCATTCTTTTTGACAATCACAAGTGTTCAGCACAATGACTGGATAAAGATAAAGTGCTGAAACATAGTCCAAAACCGAATATTCATCAAAAAAAAAAAAAAGCTAATGGTGTCTGTTTGGTGGTCCAGCACTGGGATTATCCATTAGAGCCTCATGAAACCTGGTAAACTGACTATAGCAATGTCTACTGCAACCAACTGCACAAAAAGAGGAGGATGCTTGCTCCTAAGCAGCAGAGACTGATCAATAAAGACAGGCCAATCCTCTTGCAAGACAACACTCAACCACATGTCATACAACGCTGCTCAAACTACAGAGATGGGACTTAGAAACTCTATGTCATCCACTGTATTCACCGAACCTTGCACCCACTGACTACCACTTCTTCCAAGCTTTGAAGACCACTTCTTAGAAGAAAAAAAATTCAATTCTCAACAAGCTGTGAAAAACGCCTTTGTGATTTCCTCACCAGGCTTCTTGGCTGCTGGCATAAACAAGCCGCCGTTAAGATGACAAAACTGTGTTGATAGTTTAGACACATACTTTGATTAATTGTACTGCTTCTTGGTTGAGATATAATAAACTAAACTTTTGATTCAAAATTGGACATTTCACATTTAATGACCTAATAGAAAAGCATTCATTCTGTGGCTTTGGTACACTTCATCATCTCCTTATTTAAGTCTAAAGCTTCTTCAGGGTTACAGGGGAAGCCATTACACCATCCCCAGGTTGAGGTTCTCATCTCAGTGAACTGAGGTCACTACTGGAGGACCTTGAAGGATTTGACCGTGATCAGTCTGGGGCTGTGGGCACCCTGAGGAGTCTTTCCCTGGTGCTTACTACATCTTGAACCCTATAAAGATTGTTGCTCCAGGACAATGGTCTTACAGCCTGGTTTCTCTGGTTCAAAATTACACATTCATTCTTTTGACTTACATCTTCATTGCCTTCCCATTTTGCTACATGTGCTTTGCAACCCGATTGCATTCTGCTCATCTGTTTCCTGTCCTATTGTCTTCTGAAGCTTCCCCCTTGTTCCTGTTGCCTAGACCACAACTCTTACAGACATTTAAGTGGCATCTGTTTGGATTCTGCATGGCTATCTCAGAGCCTTGTCCGGTTCTGTGGGCACTTAATCCAATGGCACCCCAGAGGTTTTTCCACTACACAGCATTTTTGTTTGACATGATTGTCAGGCCCTGGGCAGGGAGTGGCTACTCTCCTCCCTTATCTTCCAGGAAAATTACCCCCCAAATGCCGGTCGGCTTCTGAAGTAATGCTCTGCTGTTCCCAGGCAATAGTCCCCACGTCGCATACAGCCAGCCTTATTATGGCACTGTTCTTACATGGAGGAGATTTTATAAGAATAAAAACTTCTTATTAAGATAATGAGATTTCCATTGCATATTAACACTTCGTGTGGATATGAAGTTTAGAGGGTATATTTGGGTGGCCATAAATAAAAGTTACATGATATGCCTAATTTTCTTTGGAGGGTCAATTTTACTTCTGAGGTCCTCATGCCTCTAAGAGATTGGGAATCACCCTTTAGAGCAGTAGAGTCCAAGTGGCTTCTGGTCAGGAGTAACCTACTATATATGTATTAGGAAGCTGTGAACAGAGAAAACAAGGAATGGTCTCAAATATGGATCCCAAATCAAAACTCACATTGAATTGCAGGTGTCTATGTGTAACTGAGCTGCTTCTCTCATGAACATACCTAGGTATGGGGTGGATGATTGAACCAGGTTTAGTTGAGTCTCCTGCATAATACTGTTAGCCTGAATTTATTAAATATTTCATGTCTATATGATCTGTGTATGTGCATATATATGGTTAGATATTTCAAGTTTCACAAAACTTGCCTGGGAACAGCAGAATTAAAAGATCCTTTTGCTATTTTATGTATTAACGCAAATGTTTAGCTGAATTTGACAAAATATCTGAGTGTATATAGCAGATGTGGCAAACTTGTGCTGGTCTGGTAAAATCCAGCTTGTAGATCCTGTAGATAGGGTTAGTTTAGCCCATCAACATGGGCCCATACAGTGTTTAAAAAACAAAAAAAGACACCGGGGCATGGTGGCGTGCACCTGTAATCCCAGCAACTCAGGAGACTGAGATGAGAAAGTCATGTGAACCCAGGAGTTTGAGACCAGCCTGGGCAACATAGAGAGACCCCATTTTCAAAAAAAAGGAAAGAAAATCCAACATTTAGGAATAGAATGGAAGCACATAAATATCCAGATTTCTTCATAGTAGAAATACCTGGCTACACAGTGTTCCCATGTGGTGACAGTGCTGGTGGCCGCTGCTCCCGCTAGATGAGGCTTGTACTCTCCAGTCCTTCCCAGTCCTCTTATTTCCCACTTTTGACCTGACATTGAGTGTCAGCTACTGTTTATCATTATGCTCACCCTATTATTTTTCACATAGTAGCATTAAGAGGAAGTAGCATAATCATATCAAAAATGGATAAAGACCAAAGGGGCTACATGTCTCAAGAAGTAAGAGAGAGCATATTGCTATGTGAAAACAAAAGCAATTTCCTATGTTTTCTCAGACCCAGCCAGCTTTATACACTGGCTTGGCCTCTGGGGTTCCCATTGGCATGTGAATATGATATGCGACCTCTGGGTTAATTTTGCTTGGGATTAGAACCTTCCCTTTGGCTTCCTGACAATAATGATTGTCAACATGCTGTAACCTATTGCAATACTCATGGCACAGAAGGTGGGTGAACTTCACAAGCTTCAAGAGCTCCCCTTTTTAGTTTTTATTTCGTAGACTCCTAAGGACTACTTACTCCCTAAGGCCTCCCTTTTCACAAAACTTGCAAGCCAGTTGTACTAACTCCACTTTACACAAATGTAATTGTCTTTACTGCTAGCTTTCTCCTTTCCAATCTCCTTTGAAATAATTGGTTGTTGTACTCGAAGCGTTCCTGGCAAAGAGAGACCTAAAAGCTAATAGAGATATGTAACACAGAAGACTCAGCATTCCCTTAGGAAATTACTGTGGAATATAGTTGAAGGGGAAGATATTAAAACCAAGATAATGTTGAATGAGATTGAAAAGGAAACACTGTAATTGGGGAAGAGAAAAATAAAGTAGTTGGAGGGATTTCTTGATTTTAAAATTTATTCTATTAAAGGGAGATTGTCAGTTTAGAAAAGGCCCTACTCTTAGCCTTTGATTAAAAGGTCAGAAGAAGAAATGAATAGTTCAAACTTCAGTATGTGCGGAAATCGCATTATGGATCATTCATTTGAGAGAGGCAAGAAAATTAAACGTTTTCCTGCAGTGGTGGAAATAGTGTTGAAAAAGAGCCACATCTTTCAGACAATGCTTGATTCTCCAAGATTTCCCAGCTTAGCACTTATACCAATGCTTCCTACCCTCCTTCCTCAGTGTGCTAACCACCATTTCTGATCATTCCAGGGAATCACAGGGAAGAGGGAAGAGAGTTAAGATGTCAGGAGATGTCCTACCTAAGAAGTATGGACACATCTAATATCAGTAGAATGACGGTTCTGCTGATCATTAGAACCATCTAGGACTGGAATTAGGACATAAAATGTATGGGTACCCCAAGTTAGTAATAAAAATAAATAACATTTTGATGACAAAATTTTAAAGAACTAAAATTAACGCAAAAGTCCATGATGAACAAAATGTCAAAGTTTTAAATAAAGACAGAAGAAGTTGAAATTAATTTAAAAATTATTTCAGATCATCACTTAAGAGAAATTGTCAAACAACAATTCTCTCAATTGAAAATGAGATAAGCAAAGAAGTTAATTTTGAAAATATTATTGAGTTTTTGTCCATTAAAGCCAGGAAATTAAAATAATCATAAATCGTTTTGAGGTATAAATAAAATATTTAAAGTAATGTTTCAATAAACCTTTAAATTTTTCCATATTTTTCAACTGTGTTAATGTTTTTAGCAAAAGTTAACCATTAAAAATATATAGTAAATGTGTATACAGGCATGCCTCACTTTATTTTATTGTGTTACACAGATATTGTGTTTTTTACAAATTGAAGATTTGTGGCACCCCTGCGTTGAGCAACTCTACTAGCACCATTTTTCCAACAGCTTGTGCTGACTTTACGTCTCTGTGTCCCAAATTGGTAATTCTCACAATATTTCAAACTTTTTCATTATTATGATATCTGTTATGGTGATCTGTAATCAGTGATCTTTTATATTACTGTTGTATTAATAACTGTTTTGGGCTCTACAAATTGCACCCATATAAGATGGTGCTGCTATTCTTCCCTGCCTCTGGTAACCATCATTCTACTCTCTGTCTTCATGAGATCAATTGTTTTTAATATTTTGCTCCTGCATATGAGTGAGAACATGCAAGGTTTGTCTTTCTGTGATTGGTTTATATAACTTAACATAATGACCTCCGGTTCCATTCATGTTGTTGCAAATGACTTGATTTTCTTCTTTTTTATGGCTGAATAGGATTCCATTATGTATAAACACCATACTTTCCTTACCCATCCATCCATTTATGGGTACTTAGGTTGATTCCATATCTTTGCTATTGTGAATAGTGCTGTCAGAAACATGGGAGTGTGAGTATCCCTTTAATATACTGATTTATTTTTCCTTTGCATAAATACCTAGTCATGTGATTGCTGGATTGTATGGTAGTTCTATATTTAGTTTTTTGAGAAGTCTTCATATTGTGTTCCATGGTGATTGTACTATAATAACTTACATTCTCACCAACAGTGTGTAACAATTCCCTTTGCTCGGCATCCTCATTGGCATCTGTTATTTTTCGTCTCTTTAATAATTAGCCATTCTAACCAGGGTATGATAATACCTCATTGTAGTTTTTATATGCATTTCCCTGATGATTAGTGATGTCGAGTCTTTTTTTCATGTATGTATTGTATTGGCCTTTTGTATGTATTCTTTTGAGAAATGTCTATCCATGTCCTTTGTCTGTTATGTAATGGGATTTTTTTTTTCACTGTGGAGTTGGGTTTCTTGTATATTCTGGATATTAGTCCTTTGTTGGTTGAATAGTTTGCAAATATTTTCTCCCATTCTGTGGGTTGTTTCTTCACTCTGTTGATTGTGTCCCTTGCTGTGCAGAAGCTTATTAGCTTTAACATAATCCCATTTGTCTATTTTTGTTTTTATTTCTTATGCTTTTGAGGTCTCGGCTATAAAATCTTTGCCTAGATCAATGTCCTATAGTGTTTCCCCTATGTTTCCTTCTAGTAGTTTTATAGTTTCAAGGTTTATATTTAAGGTTTTGAGTTAACTTTTGTATATGATGAGAGATAGGGTCCAATTTCATTCTTCTGCATATGGAATCCTATTTTCCCAGCATCATTTACTGAAAAAGGTGTCTTTTTCAGTATTCTTGGCACCTTTGTCAAAAATCAGTTGGCTATAAATATATGGATTTACTTCTGGGTTCTCCATTCTGTTCCATTGGTGTATGTGTTCTTTCTTCTGCCAGTGACATACTGTTTTGGTTACTATAGCTTTGTAATATATTCTGAAGTCAGATAGTGTGATACTCACTATCTAGATTTTTTGTTTGTTTGTTTGTTTGTTTTGCTTAGAATTGCTTTAACTATTAGGGCTCTTTTTTAGTTCCATATGAACCTTAGGATTGTTTTTTTCTATTTCTGTGAAAAATTACATTAGTATTTTGACAGGGATTGAATTGAATCTGTAGATTGCTTTAGGCAGTATGGTCATTTAAACAATATTAATTCTTCTGATCTATAAGCACGGGATATCTTTCCACTTGTTTGTGTCATCTTTAATTTCTTTCTATCAGTGTTTCATAGTCTTCCTTGTAGAGATATTTTGCCTCCTTGTTTAAATTTATTTCTAGCTATTTTTTTTGTGTAGCTGTTTGTAAATGAGATTGCCTTCTTGAATTCTTTCTTAGCTAGTTCATTATTGGTGTATAGAAATACTATTGATTTTTGTATGTTGATTTTATGTCCTATAACTTTACTGAATTTATTTATCAAAGAGTATTTTGGTAGAGTAATAGGCTTTATTTTTTAGAACAGGTTTAGATTTACAAAAAAATTGAGCAGATAATACAGAGGATTCCCAAAGATCCCAATTTTTGCTATTATTAACATCTTATATTAGTATGGTATATTTGTTACAATTAATAACTTGATATCTATACATTATTAACTAAATCCACAGTTTATTCAGATTGTCTTAGTTTTTACCTACTGTTCATTTTATGTTCCAGGGTACCATCTAGGATAAAGCACTATATTTACAGTTGGCCCTTGAATAACATGAGTTTGAAAAGTACAAGTCCACTTATATGTGGATTTTTTTTTTTTTTTTTTTTGAGACAGAGTCTCACTTTGTTGCCCAGGCTAGAGTGAGTGCCGTGGCATCAGCCTGGCTCACAGCAACCTCAAACTCCTGGGCTCAGTGATCCTACTGCCTCAGCCTCCCAAGTAGCTGGGACTACAGGCATGCGCCACCATGCCCGGCTAATTTTTTTGTATATATATATTTTAGTTGGCCAATTAATTTCTTTCTATTTTTGGTAGAGACAGGGTCTCGCTCAGGCTGGTTTCGAACTCCCGACCTTGAGCAATCCGCCCGCCTCGGCCTCCCAGAGTGCTAGGATTACAGGCGTGAGCCACCGCGCCCGGCCTTATATGTGGATTTTTAAAAATAAATGTATTAGAAAATTTTTTGAAAAAACTCGCAGACAACCTACATAACCTAGAAAGATTGAAAAAATTAAGAAAAAGCTAGGTATGTCATGAATGCATAAAATATACGTAGGTACTAGGCAGGGCATGGTGACTCATGCCTGCAATTTTAGCACTTTGGGAGGTGGAGGCAAGAGGACCACTTGAGGCCAAGAGTTTGAGACCAGCCTGAGCAATATAGCAAGACTCCTGTCTCTACAAAAAAAAAAAAAAAAAGGAAATTAAAAAAATTAGCTGGGCATGGTGGCATATACCTGCAGTCCTAGCTTCTCAGGGGGCTGAGCCAGGAGGATTGCTTGAGCCCAGGAGTTTGAGGTTAGGTGTCAGTGAGCTATGATTATGCCACTGAACTCTAGCCTGGGCAATAGAGATGCTGTCTCAAAAAAAAAAATGTAGCTACCAGTCTAATTTATCATTTACTACCATAAAATATACATGAATCTATTACAAAAAAATTAAAATTTATCAAAACTTCTGTACACACTTATAGAATATATGGCACCATTTACAGTTGAGAGAAATGTAAAAAAAGATAAAGATGCAGTATTAAACCATAACTGTATAAAATTAACTATAGCACATACTATACTACTATAATAATTTTATAGCCACCTCCTGTTGCTATTGTGGTGAGCCAAAGTGTTGTGAGTATCCGCTTAAAGTGCTATGTGAAGCTGTCACCTCCTCATGAGGTTTATCTCTCCAGTAAATTGAATATCGCAGTAAAAAATGATCTCTTGTGTTTCTTGAGTATTTTTCATTGTGTTTAGTGCAATATCATAAACTTTGAACAACACCATGTGATCTATATGAAGTGCTACTAGTGATGCTTAAAATGCTTCCAAAAAAACAGAGACATGTCATGACATTACAAGAAAAGTTGAATTGCTTAATATAAACTGTGGATTGAGGTCTGCAGCTGTGGTTGCCCACCATTTCAAGATAAATGAATCTATCTATAAGGACCATTGTAAAAAGGAGAAGGAAATTCATGAAGCCGTCGTTGCAGCTATGCTAGCACGTATGAAAACCTTGCACTTTTTGTGAAATAGCTTTTCAACTCCTATTGAAAATGCAGCGTTTATGTGGGTTCAGGATTGCTATATGAAAGGCATACCTACGGACTCTAATATGATTTGAGAAAAACCAACATCATTACATGACAACTTAAAGCAAAAGGAAAGTAGAAGATCAAAAGCCGAAGAATTTAATGCCAGCAAAAGATAGTTGGACAATTTTAGAAAAGGATATGGCTTAAAAAATGTCAAGCTAATAGGAGAAGCAGCTACTGCTGACCAAGAGGCAGTAGATAAATTAAGAAAATCATTGAGGAGGAAGGATCTCTGCCAAACAAGGTTTTTAATGCATATGAAAGTGTCCTATCCCGGGGGGTAAAAAAGGCAACAAAGGATATTTATTAGTAAGGCAGAGAAGGGAGCACTAGGATTTAAGGTACGAAGGGACAGGCTAATTCTACCGTTTTGTGCAAATACAGTCAGGTTTATATTCAGTACGACCCTTATCTATAAAGCTGCCTGCCTCCAGTCTTGCAGAGAAAAACCAAATTCCAGCTGTTAGTCTTCTGATTGCACAAAAGGAAGTTCTGGGTAACCCTGGAGGCATTGAAGTGGTCTTCCGCTACACACACCATCTCTAATTCAGCCTTTGGATCAGGGATCTGTAAAGACCTTTTAGGCTCATTATCCACAGTAGACTACGGAAAGGATTGTGAAAGCTGCAGGAGGGAACCCTGACGGAGAGAGAACGTCATGGAAGTCTGGAAGGATTGCACTTTTGAAGATACCCTCATTGTACAGACAAAACTTGTGAACGCCATCAAGCTGGAAGCAATGAATTCTTGCTGGAGAAAACTGTGTCCAGATGTTTGCGTGTGACTGCACAGGACTCCCAACAGAGCCAATCAATGAAATCCTGAAAGAGATTGTGGATAGGGCCAAAAAACAACAACAACAAACAAACAAACAAAAAACAGGTGGTGAGGGAGGTGAAGGGTTTTAATATATGGATCTTAGAGGAAATTTAAGAGCTGATGGATACCCAACCAAGGGAATTAGCAAGGGATGACTTGCTGAAGACGAGTGCTTCTGAACTACTGCCGGATGATGGGAAGAACCTGCAGAAGCAGCAGTGCCAGAAAACAAGCTGACACCAGACAACCTGGCAGAAGGGTTCTGATAGCCAAGACTGCTTTGGACTTCTTACAACATGGACCCTTCCATGATAAGGGCACTGAAACTAAAGAAAACGGTGGAGGAAGGATTGGTACCGCTTAGAGACATTTTTAGATAAATGAAATAGCAAAAGAGTCCAAAATTAGGGTGTATTTCCATAAAGTTACAGCGAGTGTGGCTGCCTCTCCTGCCTCCCCTTCCACTTTCCACCTCCTTTGCTTCTTCTGCCTCTGCCTCCCCTGAGACAAAAAGACCAACCCTTCCTCCTCCTCCTCCTTCTCCTCCTCCTCCTCTTCCTCAGCCTGCTCAACATGAAGATCATGAGGATGAAGACCTTTATGATGATCCACGTGCAACTGGAATAAATATATTTTCTCTTCCTTATCATTGTCTTAATAACACTTTCTTTGCTTTGGCTTACTTTATTGTAAGAATACCATGTATAACACACAGAACATAAAATATGTGCTCATTGACTTTGTGTTATCAGTAAGGCTCTGGTCAATAGTAGGCTAACAGCAGTTAAATTTGGGAGGGGTAAAAAGTCATACATGGATTTTTGACTGTACAGGTGAGTCAGCACCCCTAACCCCTACATTATTTAAAGCTGACTGTATTTGCCATGTCTCTTTACATGTCTCTTGGCTGTGATAGCTTCTCAGACTTTCCTTGTTTGTGATGACCTCAGCAGTTTTGAGGGGGTACTGATCAGTTATTTTGCAAGATGTCCCTCTACTGAAACTTGCCTGATGTTTTTCTCATGATTACTCTGGGGCTGTGGGTTTTTAGAAATTCACAGAGGTTAAGGGTCATTTTTATCATATCAGATTAAGGGTACATATTATCAACATGATTTATGACTACTGATATTGACCTTGATCATCTAGCCAAGGTAGTGTTTTCAAGTTTCTCTACTGTAAAGTTACTTTTACTTTTATTCCTCTCTCCATACTGTACTCTCTAAGGATCATTATGTGTATCCCACACTTAAAAGTGGGGAGTTAGGCACCCCTTCCTTTAGGATGGAGTATCTACATAATTTCTTCATGATTTTTCTACACAAGAGATTTGTTATTTATTAATTTGTTTTTTTTTGTTTTTTTGTTTTAACTGTATTTTTTATGAAGAGGACTCATGCATATTTATTTTATTCTTTCTTCTTTTAAATGTGTTTATACCTATGAAATTCCCTTTAAGCACTGGTTAGCTGCATTCCATAAGTGCAAAACTGGTTTTTAACCAATTCCTGAGCAATTCCTTCAAAGTGAGTATTTGCTAGCTATGTCTTGGCGCTGAGTCAAAACTTAGACGGAGTGCCACTGTAACATCCTGGTACCCTGATAACCAGATTCTTTAGCATTTTACCAAGAACCCCCTCTTTTACCAGATCTGCAATAGATTTGCATTTATTTCACCTTTCTATGATATTAAGCAAGGTGTCAGGGCAAGAAGCATCGTGTAGTTGGGGACTGACACAGTGGGCAGTTAGAGTTCTAATGTTTACAATGGTTACTTTTGGTTTAATTTAGGTACACCCTGTGCCAGTTGTACGGCTACAATACAAGTTAAGCAGAGTGACCAGATGCATCTCTTCTAGATTATCTGGTTAACTTGGATAACCGTGTGTGTGTGTGTGTGTGTGTGTGTGTGTGTGTGTGTGTGTGTGTGTGTGTGTGTGTGTGTGTGTGTGTGTGTGTGTGTGTGTGTGTGTGTGTGTGTGTGTGTCATTGAAAAAGAGAAGAGGTGTCCTATACATCTTTAATAAGGTAGAGGGACTGTTTTAATTAGTGAGGGAGACCTCTACAAACCCAGCATAAGAAACAGCTCTGAGGCATGCCTCAATTATGATTTCATCCAGGGCATTTTCAGTTAAGAAAACATAGTTACAATGAAAGAGAAGCAAAGAAAATCCATTTGTACCCATTTGCATTCTCTTCACAGAGTGATGGATAATTCTGAAAGCAATGGTAAAAAAATTACAACAAAGAACCCTGTTGTGATTCAGTTGGTAAACAGCACACTCCAGTTCTTTTCAATATGCAAAAGGTTGGGGAAAGGGTCAAATATTGTTAGATCGCGAGAGCCTTGTTTGGCGGAAGCTCACTGAGTTTTTCATCTGTCTTCTACCTACCTCTTCTGGAATCTACTGCAATATCTTCTCTGCTATAGTTCAGAGAGTGCTTTAGGGGCACAAGGCAGAGGGAGAGGAAAAACTAAAGAAATAATCTCACAGATAGGTCCAGCAAAGACCTAGAATTAGACATTTCTCAAGGATGACAGTATAGTATAATGAAAAGAGCACTGAATTTGGAGTCACAGGCCTGAGTTTCTAACCTGACTCCACCCTCGGAACCTGAGCCACCCCCAGCTGCAGCACAGAACTACAAGTACTTGCCTGACATGACTGATGAGAATGTCAAAAAAGATTTGTTAATGTGCTTTGAAAACAGCAGCAACTCATTTTGGTCATTGTCATGAAGAGGCCATGCTTCTTGGGTACATAAATGCATTTTGAGCATAGCAGGAATTGTTGTCAGGGGGCCTGTTTCTGGGGTGCAGGCTTCGGTGATTTGCTCCCCATCCTTTCCACAGGTGTCTCTTCCTGCAGCAACATACTTGTAACCAGTGGGAATTGCCGCAGGGAGTGGGGGAGACCAGCCTTGGGGACTTGGGCTGGGAAGTTATTTGAGGACCTTGTGATATGCCAGGGAAGGGCTAGTCCCCACGGGGGGCCCAGAAAATGGCCGTGGCTTCCCTGCCGAGAACCAGCACATGCCTCCTTCCTAGCCAGGACATGTCTTGAACTTCAATGGATTAAGGCTTCCTTCTCTGAAAGTTCAAATGAACATCCCCCAAAACTACAGAGTCAGAGGTCCAGGAGTTGTTACTCCTTTTGGTTAACTCATTTTCTTCTCCTATCCAAGGGAGAATGGGGTCTTGTTCTTTAGGCTTCCAGAGTCCTAACTCCTCCCAGCTTTATTCCCTTCCTGTGGCTTTCCATCTGCACACACACCCTGCAGTCTTCCCTCTCTGCTCTCATAGCCCTCCCAGACATCTTCATTCCTTGTACATAATGGGGGAGTCCTAACCTCACATCCCTGTACCTTGCAAATTCTGGCTCCTCGGTGTTCAACAGGATGGCAATGGAGGATTCCTTTGCTGGCTCTAAATGGTATGTTGTAGGTGGGGCGGCAGAAAGGTAAGCTGGTTCTGGAAGGAAAATTTAGACGCAGCATGTGATGTGGTTTTCTAATCCAGTGCAGGTTAGGTGCTCCACCAGCTAAAATTGGGTCTCCCTCTAAATGAACCTATAAGGAAACATGCCTGTGTGTTTCTGGGCAAGACAAAAGTATGAAAAATTCTGTGTGTGTGTGTGTGTGTGTGTGTGTGTCAGAGAGTGAGAGAGAGAGAGAGAGAGAGAAAGAGAGAGAGAGAGAGAGA
>VSMD01099977.1:0-52287 GCA_008750895.1 Mirza zaza | reverse complement strand
CTAAGTAACAGCTGCCTCTCTCTAAAGGGCCGAGTGCTCCCCAGCTCCCAGAATGCCCCCAACACACACCCATACGTGCTCACATACCCCACTCACATAATGTGAGCATCTAGGCACTTACCTCTGGCCCACTTTACTTACACACCACACCTGACTGGCACCTGGTCTCCCTATCCTGCAATGGCTGGCATCTTGGGCCAGTCTGAGGCTGATTGCCAAGCCTGAGATTTTTCTTTGCTATATACAGCTTTGCCAACTCTATTTCTCCATCTCTATAGTGGACCTATAAGGTAGACTTACCCACCAATAAGATTCCAAAGTTTGCAAATTACTTACATGCTTTGATCAGCAGTAGTGAATTTGAAGTAATACCTGTAGTAATCACTCTCACCCATTTCCATAATGACAGATGAGCTTTTCTCAAGCTGGCTGGAAAATTTAAGACTAGAATTGTCTTAGGAAGGCAACTGCTGGCTGTCAGATCCTTAGCAGTCATTTAAGCTCTCTAGGACTAGTTTCTTATGTGAAAAAATAAGGTTAAAATTTTCCAGTCACCATCCTATCTTACAGAAGTCTTTGTTTATAACTGTATTTGCCTTACAATGAGGTTTCAGTAAAAATAGGATCCTGAAATACTCATCCTAAAATGGTTGTCATGGAGCAGCTCAGGGCAAAAGTTACCTTTGAATGTATCAAAATTATGTCTGTCAGCTTCTCCAGAACCAAAACCATAATATCTTCTTCCAAAGCATGTCAGTGAAGGAGGCTCACGGGATACCCAGAGCAAACACAAATATATGTGACACAAATATGTTCTCGAAGTAGGATTTTGTTCATTTCCTTATTGTTCAGGTAAAGGTTGGCTATGTTGATTGCTAAAGAATTCAACAGGTAAGATCAAAGTAAAATATTTTTCACAGTTCTAATTGAAGGAGCTCAAAGCAACTCTCTGAGATCCATCATGTTTTCTTTAATGCAAATTGTTGCTTTTACTATTTCCATACCTGTATACTCATAGGTGACCTAACAGGCCACATTTTGAACTAAAATTTGACTTGGAAATTGAATGTATACCTCTGTGTGTATGTGTGTGTGTGCGTTCTCATGATACTGGAGTCAAAATCTTTAGAACATCTCAGTTCACACTCCAATTAAGCAGCAGCCTTCAGAACCACAAGATGTGCTCACACAAAGGAGAGGAGGTCATCAGCTGAGAGAACTGGCAGCTAGCTGGGGTGAATGGAAGAGGGAACATAAGACAGTGAATGTGAGTCAAGCCCAGAAGAGTGCCTAAGGTCAAAATCAGAAAAGACGAATCTGCCCTTAATTTCAAGAGGCAAGCTAAGGGCTGCCATTGGGAAAGAAAGCTAAGCAAGTGAGTGAGGAGTCATGTACGTATAGAAATGATGTTAAATATCATTTAAAAGAAAAAAAAGTAAAACATCCAGCAAAGAAATTATTAAAGAATATTCAGCATAAGACTTGCATGGAATTTTATATCTTTAACTATAGAACTAACTGAAATAATGGGGATAAAGGAGTCAGATTGAATGAACATCCAGTGTTTTAATATATAAAATTAAATATTTAAAATACTATATTTAAAATATTTAAAATACTATATAAATACCCATATTTCTACAAAACAATATTACAGAGCCGAGACTAATTCAGGTCATATTAATTAATGTAAATGAATTTACTTCACTCATTAAAAGAAAAAAATTATTAGAATAACCAACAATGCAAAATTCAACTGTATGCTGTATACAAAAGACACACTTAAAAACATTCAGGAACGGGCCAGGCAGGGTGGCTCATGCCTGTAATCCTAGCACTCCAGGAGGCCAAAGCGGGAGGATTGCTTGAGCTCAGGAGTTGGAGACCAGCCTGAGCAAGAGCGAGACTCCATCTCTACCATAAATAAAAAGAAATCAGCCAAAGGACTAAAAATAGAAAAAAATTAGCTGGGCACAGTGGTGCGTGCCTATAGTCCCAGCTACCTGGGAGGCTGAGGCAGGAGGATCGCTTGAGCCCAGTAGTTTGAGGTTGCTATGAACTAGGCTGATGCCATGGCACTCTAGCCCGGGCAAAAGAAACTGTCTCAAAAAAAAAAAAAAAAAAAAATTCAGGAATGTTAAAAGTAAAAGCGAAATGAAACTAGGCAAATGTAAATATAAAAGATAGCTGGTATTGCACTCTTTTCACCAGAAAAGATAAAATAAAAAAAAAAAAACTAAGGAAGGAAAAGAAGGACACTTTAAAATTCTAAGTGTTATGATTAATAATGAAGATATATAACAATTATTAATATCTATGTACCTAATAGCACATCAACCACTTTCATAAAGCAGAAACTCATGAAATTTAAGAAGAAATAGTCAGATATACACTAATAATAGGAGATCTTAACACTCCTCTCTTAGTCCAATACAAAACCAGTGAAGCAATAATTAAGATGCACATAAGACCTAAACCACATAAGACATAATCAACAAGGCAGATCTTATAAATTTAAGTTGAACCATGACTTCTGGTAAAAGAAGACACATATTCTTCAAGAGCACATGGAACATACACAAAAATCTTAGTGGGCAACAAAGAAAACCTTATACAATTCTTTGACCACAATGCAATAAAACTAGAAGTGAATATGAAAATCATTTTTAAAAGCCTTTTTTTTCACATGTACATTAAAATACATAATATTAAACAATTTTTGAGTCAAAGGGAAATTGCAACACAAAGTTTCCAGAGTTTATGGAAAATAGCAATAAATAAACTGTTACATATCAGAATCTAAATAACATGCTACAGCAGGGCTGCAGTGGAAATTTTTACTATGAAATATTTGGACCATACAAAAACATTTTAAGTGAAAATAAGTAGATTAAACATGTAATTCAAAAAGCTATGAAAAGACTAAAAGTAAATAGAAATAAAAGGTAAAAAGAATGATTTAATTTAAAAAGCAGGAAATAATGAGATAGAAAATGCATAAATAGTTGAATTTAGGATTAAATAAAATTGCTGATTCTTTGGGGAGAAAATTAAGCAAAATAGATAAATGAATGAAAATCCTATTTTTTTGTAAAGGGAGAAAGTGCAAATACCAAAATAAGAAGTAACAAAGAAGAAATAATTATCAAAATAAAGCAATTTTATAAAAATTACTGGACTAATATGAAAAACTCTATGCTAATACATTTAAATACTTAGAGTCAAAAAAATTTCATGATAAAATATGATTTACCAAAATTGTCCCCAATATAGAAAGACAATCCAAAGAGGTAATTTTCCATTAAAAAAATACAGAAAGACATCATTATAGGCCAGGCGCGGTGGCTCATGCCTGTAATCCTAGCACTTTGGGAGGCCGAGATGGAAGGATCCCTCAAGGTCAGGAGTTCGGGACCAGCCTGAGCAAGAGCGAGCCACCCCCCCCAATCTCTAATAAAAAAAAAGAAATAAATTAGCTGGACAACTAAAAATATATAGAAAAAATTAGCTGGGAATGGTTGTGCATGCCTGTAGTCCCAGCTACTTGGGAGGCTGACGCAGTAGGATTGCTTGAGTCCAGGAATTTGAGGTTGCTGTGAGCTAGGCTGATGCCACAGCACTCTAGCCCCAGCCCTGGCAACGAAGTGAGGCTCTGTCTCAAAAAAAGAAAGAAAGAAAGAAAGAAAAGACATCATTATAAAAAAGCACTGAGATCAAATGGTTTCATAGTGGATTTCTACTTAACCTTGAAATAACAGATAATTCAATGATATTTAAGGTATTGCAGAATGTCGAAAGAACAAAAACTTCTAAATTCTTTTTCTGAAATAAAGTATAACATTGATACCAAAATATGAACATGAATTGTGCAAAATTTTACAGATGAATGTCACTTACGAACATAGATGCAAATATCTTAAAATATTAACAAAGAAAATCACACTGTCCATTAAAAATAATATATAATGACCAATAGGATTATGCTATGGATGTTAAGTGATTCGATATTAGAAAATCTTTTAATATAACTTGTCATAGTAATAGGCATGAAGAAAAGGGTATCGTCTCCATAGAAGCCAAAAACGTGCTCAACCATATTAAATTCTCATCCATGACAAAATAATAATTGGTAGATACTTTTTAATATGATGAAACATATACTTCAGTCTAAAAATCTGCAATTTACTTAATGGGAAATATTGGAGGAATTCACATTAGAGCCAGAAACAAAGAAAATACACTCATTATTTTGGCTACTAGTCAACATTGTTTTAGAGGTGTTAAGAAATACAATTAAACAAGAGAAAGTGCGCAATCAGAAAGGATATAATAAAACTCTATTTTAGTAAGAGTAGGATGATATGTTGGTATATCTGAAAAACTAAAATAGCTATAAAAAATTACTTCAAACAATAAGATACTTTAGTATATTAGAAGGTTATAAAATAAATATGTAACATCAGTAGCCTTCAGAAAGAAAATAAATGAAAAGAAACATAAAACAAATACAGTCAATGCTCATTAGTTCATGGTATTTATGTTCTGTGAAGTCACCATGAACACTGAATTAGTGAATACTGAACTATTACTCCTAGGCAAAATACAGATTTAAGTTCCTGCAAGCCTCAGGTGACACTGAAACACCATTTGCCTTGTATAGCATTCTTTGCTGATGTCCTTTTGACACAAGCTAGTCTCATCTGCACTGAAAACCTGCTCCTCCACATAACCTTTTCCTTCATAACACCCAACAGGTATTTTAAAATTTTTTAGGCAGCCTCCTGATCTACAGAATCTGCCTTGATGACCTACGAATTTAAAATTTGCCTGCGTATCACTTTTTAAAATATGCAAGCCAGACTGCGCTAATTAAGAAAGATTTAATATTTTCTTGTCTTTGGGTTAGGTATCTGTATAGTTTCTGTATCTGTACAGAATCTATACAGATCTGTACAGTATCTGTATAGTTTGGGTTAGGTATCTGTATAGTTTTTAACTTTCAGCCTCCCAGTATGCTTTTTTTTTTATATTAGTAGTCACCTCATGAATCCACAAGTTTAGGTACTTCTTGCACTTATGAACACTAGGCAGCACTTCAACACTAGGGAACAATTTTAAACAGAGAAATCACATACAAAAACTATAAAAATGTGAAAGAGGTGGTACTGAATGGACCTCAGAAAGGACGTTTGTTTACAGTATGAGAGCTGAAACAAGGCAGAGTGTCACTTCTTTTCACCTCAGCAGAGAATGTGTGCACTGGATGATTCAAATTTTTCACCGCTCTGTGTCTGTCCATGAATAACCATGAAAGCGCTGTACTGATTTGAGGTTACAAATAAATTTTAGTAAGTAGATAGATTTGCAAATATGAGATCTGTGAATTATGAGGATTGACTGTAGTTCAAGAAGAAATCAGAGTAAGATGGCATATATGATCCAAAATATACTAAAACTAAATATATTTATAAAAAACTAAATATATTTTAGTTTTACACTAAATGTAAATGAACTAAATATTCTAATTGAAGTCTAAGGTCATCCAATTGTATTAAAAAATTGAACCTGGCTGGGCACAGTGACTCATGACTGTAATCTCAGCCCTTTGGAGGCTGAGGCAAGAGGATTGCCTGAGCCCAGGAGTACAAGGCTGCAGTGAGTTATGATTGTGCCACTGCACTCCAGCCTAGGTAAAAGAGCAAGGCCCTGTCTCTGAAAAAAAAAAGGGGGGGGAGAGGATTCAATTAACTATTACAATAGACAAATATATATTTTACATGTAAGCACATAAAAATTAAAATAAAAAGGCACCAAATTTAATAACATGTAAATACTAACACTAGAAAGCTTGTATGGTTGTATTAACATCAGGAAGTAGACTTAAAAAACTAGAATTACTAGAGATAAAGAGGGGCCTTTAAAACTGATAAAGAATCAATCCACCAGGAATATATAATTATTCTAAATTTTTATGCAACAAATACTAGCTTCAAATATAGATGAGGTTTAGGCCAGGCGCAGTGGCTCACACCTGTAACCCTAACACTCTGGGAGGCTGAGGTGGGAGGATCGCTCTAGGTCAGGAGTTCAAGACCAGCCTGAGCAAGAGCGAGACCCCATCTCTACTAAAAATGGAAAGAAATTAGCTGGACAACTGAAAATACACAGAAAAAATTAGTCAGGCATAGTGGCGCATGCCTTTAGTCCCAGCTACTCGGGAGGCTGAGGCAGGAGAATTGTTTGAGTCCAGGAGTTTGAGGTTTCTGTGAGCTAGGCTGATGCCACGGCACTCTAGCCTGGGCAGCAAAGTGAGACTCTGTCTCTAAATAAATAAATAAATAAATGAGTTTTAAAATGACAGAATTAAAAGAAATGGACAAATTTGCAATTACAGTAAAACATGGAAACAACTTGTTCAATAGCTAACAGGACAGAGAAATCAGTAAGATCTGCTAAACACAACCAACAAATAAACTTAATATTTATAAAACATCACACCCAATAACAGCAGAATGAACATTCTTTCCATGTTCATGTAGAATATTTATTAAGAATGACTTTATACTGGATTGAAAAATTTCAGCTAATATTAGAGATTCAGTCATTCAGAGTATGTTCTCTGATCCTAGAGGAATTAAAAATCAATAACAGAAGATATATTAAAATTCACAAGTGCTTGAAATTAGGCAATCACTTCTAGATAACCCATGAGTCCAAAAAAAAAAATTATAAAGAAAGTTAAAAATATATTTTTAAGAAATAACGTAGCTTAAAAATCAACAGCCTAAAAAATTACCTCAAAGAGCTAAAGAAAAAAGGATGGCAAATCTCAAAAAGTAAAAGAAAGGAAATAAAAAAGAGAAGAAAATAATAAAATAGAAAAAAATCTATAATACAAATTAACAAAGCTAAAAGTTGGTTCTGAATAGGTTAATAAAATTTTAAAATTCCTGGCAAGATTAGTCAAAAAAAAAAAGGAAAAATTTCCAATACCTATAATAAAAGTAGATATCTCTGAAACACCTTATAGACAATAAAAGATAAAATAATCCCAGCACTTTTGAAGGCCAAGGCAGGAAGATCACTTGAGGTCAGGAGTTCAAGACCAGCCTGGGCAACATAGTGAGACCCTGTCTTCATAAAAAATTGCTAGATATAGTGGCACTCCTGTAGTCCCAGCTACTCAGGAAGCTGAGGTGGGAGGATCCCTTGAGCCCAGGAGTTTGAGACTATCATTGTGCCACTGCACTCCAGCCTGGCAGTCTGGGTGACAGAAACCCTATCTCTACAAAAAAAAAAGAAAAAAAGAATATATTATATAAGACTGGGCGCGGTGGCTCACACCTGTAATCCTAGCACTCTGGGAGGCTGAGGCAGGAGGATCGCTCGAGGTCAGGAGTTCAAAACTAGCCTGAGCAAGTGCGAGACTCCATCTCTACTATAAATAGAAAGAAATTAATTGGCCAACTGAAAATATATAGAAAAAATTAGCCAGACATATTGGTGAATGCTTGTAGTCCCAGCTACTCGGGAGGCTGAGGCAGGAGGATTGCTTGAGCCCAGGAGTTTGAGGTTGCTGTGAGGCCATGGCACTCTAGCCCAGGCAACAGAGCCAGACTCTGTCTCAAAAAAAAAAAAATTACGATTTTGAAAACTCTCAGAAGAAAATAATAAAAGTAAAAACAGAAATAAGTTAAGTAGAAAACAAAACAATAGTACTAATAAGCTGGGCATTGTGGTTGTACCTGTAGTCCCAGCTACTCAGGAGACTGAGATAGGAGGATCACTTGAGCCCAGGAGTTTGAGGTTACAGTGAGCTATGGTCATACCACTGCACTCTAACAGGGCAAGAGCCTGTTTCCAAAAAAAGTAAAAAAAATAGTACTTATAAATCAAAATTATGGTTTTCTGAAAAAACAACAAAATAGAAAATAACAAGTCAACCTAAGCATGGTAAAAGTCAACAACAATATATAAAATAAAATACAATGACTTGGGAAACAACCATTGAAACAGAGAAAAGTAAAATGAATAGAGATTATTAAAAATGTCAGATGAATATATTTGAAAATCTAGAAAAAAGTGGGTAAAATGTTTAACAAAATGTATTTCTTAAAAATTGATAACAATAGAGAGGAAAAGCTTAAATTTACAAAGCTGAAATGGAGAAAAATCTTACAAGAATTATCTCACAAAAAGGCGCCATGTCCTGATGGTTTCCCATGTAACTTCTACCAAGCTTTTAAAGAGTGGATAATTATGACACTATGTAAATTGTTCCAGAGGGTAGAAAAAAATAATGTCTTAACTCTTTTTTATAAACTGAGTATAACATTGATATCTAAATTTGATGAAGATAATGGGAAAGAAAGAAAATTATGGACTAATTTTACTTATGAATATTAATTTTAAAATCCTAAAAGAATCAGAAAATAGAATATGAAAACACACTCAAAATATTAATAATACATGATTATCAAATGTAATTTATTCCAAAATTGTCGAAGCTGTTTCAATATTAGAAAATCTATTAATGTAATTTAACATATTAGATTCAAAGAGAAATTTTTTATCATTAACTTTACACATGCCACATATATTTTTGACAAAAATCAACATCCATTCCTTATACTAAACAGTCAGTAAAATAGAATTAATGCATTATATATTTATATCAAATCTGCAGAAGACAACAGACTACATGGTCACAAGAATGTGAAACAATTGGAAGTCTCATATACTCCCAATGATGGTATAAAATTGGACAACTGCTATTGTCCCTATATATATCAACTAAGAGAAATAGAAATATATAAACAGCATAAATTACCATCCATAAGATACCTGTTGAATGAATCAAGCTATATTGACAAAATGGAGAACTACCTAGCCATTAAATGATTTGAAAAGGATCTTCTTTCATAATAGGCAAAAAATTAGAAACAACCCAAATGTCCACCAACGGAAGAATAGGTAGAAAATTTATATATTCGTAAAATAGAATATTACAGAACAATAAAACACTTGGAACAACACAGACCAATCTCACAAATAACATTTTGCAGAAAAGAAGCCAGATACAAAATAGAACATACTACAATGATTACATATGTATATAAAATTTAAGAACAGTGCAAACTAAGCAATGTGGTAGAATGGCTTAGTGATTGTCTCTGGGGAAGTGGGGTGGGGATTTGAGTAGGAATAGGACTAAGAGAGCTTCCTGGAATGATACAAATGTTCTATTTCCTGGATATACTACTAGTCCTCTAGAAATAAGGATGTTTAAAGTGAAGCAACTTGAAACTCTGCACAAGGCTTGTTTTCCAAAGAAGTATTATTTAGAGGAGCAAAATTATAAGCCCTACCCATATGTGTTGTAAAACTGTTTTGAAAAATGAATCTTGTGAATAGAAATGTAGTGCCCAAGTCACAATCCACTTAAAACTTGTAACAAATACAAATAAGTTAAAAACTTAAAAAAAAAGAAAAGAAATGTTCTATTTCTTGATTGGGGTGGGGGTTACATGGGTATATACATTTATCAAAAGTCAGCAAAATGGGCCAGATGCAGTGGCTCACACCTGTATTCCCGGCACTTTGGGAGGCTGAAGCAGGAGGATCACTTGAGGCCAGGAGTTCGAGACTAGCCTGGGCAACATAGCGAAAATCCTGTCTCTACAAAAAAATAAAATAGTCAGATGTGGTGGCACATGTGTGTAATCCTGGCTACTCTAGGAGGGCTGAGCAGGAAGATCACTTGAGCCTGGGAGTTGGAGGCTGCAGTGAGTTGTGATTGCACCGCTGTACCCCAGCCTGGGCTATAGAGTGAGACCTTATCTCACCAAAAAAAAAAAAGTTTTCAAAATGAACACTTTTTTTTTTTGAGACAGAGTCTCACTTTGTTGCCCAGGCTAGAGTGAGTGCCGCGTCATCAGCCTAGCTCACAGCAACCTCAAACTCCTGGAATCAAGCAATCCTTCTGCTTCAGCCTCCCAAGTAGCTGAGACTACAGGCATGTGCCACCATGCCCAGCTAATTTTTTCTATATATATATATTAGTTGGCCAATTAATTTCTTTCTATTTATAGTAGAGATGGGGTCTCACTTTTGCTCAGGCTGGTTTCAAACTCCTGACTTCAAGCAATCCACCCGCCTTGGCCTCCCAGAGTGCTAGGATTACAGGCGTGAGCCACCGCACCTGGCCTCAAAATGAACACTTAAGATCTGTGCATTTCACTGTATATAAACTATGTCTTAATAAATAAATTTAAACATGTAAAATCTATATGAATAAAACAAAATAAAATTACATTGAAATATTATTTCTAATTCAAAAGCTTAATAACTGCTGGACCTACAATGTGAACAAAATACAAGTTTTCATTCCTTTAACTTTTTTATAAGTTTAGATTTTTTTCTATATAAATTTTTAAAATATTCATTACCATTGATGATTGCTGAGATATCAACACATTACTCTAAACAAATGATAGGTATGGGAAAAGAAGCAAGTAGTTATTATACCTTTTCTGCACCAATTGTTATTCAGGGTAACTAAATAGTTGGTGAGAAAAAATTTTGATAGAATTCCAGCTAAATAATAACAATGAAATTATAGAATTAGAAAAATGACCATTTTTCAATCTTTAATAAAATAATGGATCTAAATCATTATCATCAAAAGATGCTAAAATCATTAGGTGAAAAATTAATGAGAACTAGGTTGCATGGATCAGACTAACAACATGTGAACCTACTAATCATCATGTGACGCAGTTAAACACACCACCTCACCCAGCCCTGCCTAAAAAAATTGAACCTGCATTTCATGAAACCTCTTAACCTAAATACCAGTTAATAAGGAATATGGGGGGAGCTGTGGACCAATTGCAAAATGTACAATACTCTATAGGACAAATTATCCAGTTTCTCTACCAGATATTTTTTTTAAAAAAAGGAAGGGATCTGTTATAGAATAAAAAAGACAGTAAAGATATAACAACCAAAGGCAACAAATTGTGGACCTCATTTGGATCCTGTTTCAAACTACAGAAAGATATTTTGATAAAATTGGAGATATTTAAAAATAATTGGGGTATTAAATAATATTAAGGGATAATAGTTCATTTTTAAGGGTGTAATAATGGCCTGATGTAGATATAGATGTCATTTAGAGTTGCATATTAAGAATTTATGTGTGAAATGACATGGGATTTGCTTTCAATTACTCCAGCCCCTTCCCCTCGAGGAAAAAAAAAATAGGAAAGGGGAATGAATGAAACAATACTAGAAGAATGTCCATAATCACTGAAGTTGGGTGAAGAGTGGATGGGAGTTTATTACGCTGTTGTTGTAGAAGTCCAAACTCAGGGCCATGTACCAGATGCACAGTTAAAGCCAAACACTATGACACCGGAGCTTGGAGACCGAGAAACGTTTTATTCAATTTGGCCGAAGTCAAGAAGACAGGAGAGCAAAATCCCTCAGATCCATCCTCCCAAAGAAATGAAGCAGGGAGCTGTTTCCGCTAGGGATTATGGGATGAGGAGAGGATCTCAGGGAACTAAAGGGGGAAGTCTGTCTTGCTTTTAGTTTCAGATAATGCCTTGAGTAACCAGACCTCTAGGCATCAGGAGCCAGTCACAACTTTCTCAAGGGCATTCACTGCTTCTGCAAAACAAACTGGTAAATTTTCCTTGATACCCTGGAGTTATCTCCTCTTCCTTGACAAAGAAGCAGCATATCAGCAGTGCATAATCGCTGTGAGAACAGGGGTGCTGGGCAGGAAGCACATAGTTTCCATGTGCAGGCAAGCAAGGGCCTAGTCAAATTTTACATTATTTCAGTCATTTAAAAAGGCTGAACTCAAATCTCAAGAAGCCCTGGCTACACTATTCTCTCTGCTTTTGTTTGTGTTTGGAAAAAAAAAAAAATTAAGAGGGACAGGGTCTCACTCTTTTGCCAAGGCTGAAGTGCAGTGCCCAGCTTTTTTTTTTTTTTTTTAAGGAGTTGAGGTCTTGCTATGTTCCTCAGGCTGATCCAGAACCTGTGTCCTCAATCATTCCTCCCACTTCTGTCTCCCAAAGTGCTGGGATTACAGGTATGAGCCACCACCCCTGGCCTGAAAATTTTCTTAATAAAAAAGAAAACCAAAAAGGCAAAAGATAATAGTGGTTTGGCCAAGGATGTGGCAATCTGAGACCAATGGGCAAATCTGAAATCCAATCTGGAGGGAGAACTAATAGAACTAGTTAAATGTGGAAGATGAGCAGCAGGCAGCAGCAGGGGCTGGTAAATGTTTAATAGTCCAGTCTCCTGGCAAGGTGTGAGGAGACCCCTGATTTGTAGCACTTGCCAATTTGCATGATGTAACTACTCCCACCGTGGCAGATCTCAAACTGAACATGGATTTGGGAAGCCATGTGCACAATCACCTCCCCCCAGGGTGCAAGCCTGCACCAACACACCACAGGAGGGAAAAAGTGATGGATCAAGGATTACTAAGTTTTTGACTTCAGCAATTGAGTGGAGTAGCTGACACACCACATTAGGTACGTGAGAGCCATTGCAATCTGGGCATCCAAAGTAACTGTACACGAGAATGAAAGAACACAAATGTCAGAATAGTGGGTCACCTCTGGCTGGGAGTCAGGAGGAGAAGGGGGTACTGTGCACCGTGCTCCAATTGCCACGGCATTTGAAATTTTATATTTTCATGTTGGAGGTATTTGGTTGTTCATTCAATCATTCTTCATATCTTTGGGTGTCTTAAGTGTGCCATAATAAATTATAAGTGAAATAAAGATACAGAAAGAGAGGTGAAGGCTAAGGTCTTCCAAGTTTGCAACAAAATAGCTATAAAGACAAAATAATGATACTAATGAATAATCATTATTTTGCAGCCATAGGTGGTGATTCCTCTCACCACCATAAACACTCTCATGGCATAATATATAATAGCTCGCATAGACTACATTCCATCTACTGGTAGTCCAGGAAGTGGGAGTGTTTGGAAGCACAGTAGTGCACATATATTTGAAAGCTGTCACCGTGATCCTTATATTTTAGCTTATACCTTCAGTCTCATTTCAATTTCTCTTGCCACTTTATTATTATTATTATTATTCCTTTGGCCATCTCATTGCTCTAGATGTCTTTTGCTTTGGAGACAAATATCTATGTCCCCTCCTCCACCTGAACAGCCCCTCTCCTTTCTTCTTTCTTCTTTTAAGAAGAAAGAACTATTCATCTCATAAAACATCTTAAAGATTAGAGGGAAGTAGCAGTTTGGGGAATGTTTTAGTAATTTGGTTGCAAAAAAATGATGAAGACTTGAATTAAGAAACTGAGAGTGAACAGGTAGTAAGAAGTAGGAGAAATATTAAAGAGATGGCACAGATAAAAGAAGACAGTATAGAGTTATATCCTAGAGTTCTGGCTTGACATCTAAATGGTAAATACTGGACAAAGAGCAGGTTTTAGAGGTTGGAGGGGAAACAGGAGGTTTAGTGTGGGACATATGAACGATATCTACTCCCATTCCCACCCCATAAGAGCCCGAGTGTTTGTCGGACGAGTTTCATTGTCTCACTACGGAACGATAGAACAGACTGAATTACAGTGAATTAAGAATAGACAAGGACATGAGGGGTGCAGATGACAGTGTAGACCACTGTGGTCTTTCAAGATTTGTCAGGAAGAAAAGGAGTAAGGTTTTTATGTAAGAGGGACATACCATGTTTCCCTGAAAATAACACAGGGTCTTATATTTATTTTTCCTCAAGAAGACACCCTAGGGCTTATTTTCAGGGGATGTGTTATTTTCCCCTCAAAGCCTCAGCTTGCAGCACGCACGGGATGGCCGGGACCTGACAAGGGGAGCCGACCTTGTTGGTGGGGCTGCCCGCACCTTTCCGGTCACCTCTTGGATAGTAGCTGTCACGATGGGGCAGATGAGAAGGGCTGCTCGTCTTCTTTACTGCTCTGCGACGAAATGCATGGGTTGTGCAGATACGCTGCATAGCCACACCCATCACTAGGTCTTATTTTCGGGGTAGGGCTTATATTGCGCAAATGCTTAGAAATCCTGCTATGGCTTATTTTGTGGGTAGGTCTTATTTTGGGGGAAACACGGTAGTAGTCTGGTTGGAAGAAGGGTGGAGCTTGAAGCTATGTCTGCACAGTGTTTCATATGAAATTGAGAAAATGTATTAATTTTTCGGTAGAAAGGGGGAGGAAGAGGGCTGATTAGCAGAACCAAGGAATGGTTGTTGGTTGATTAAATGTTTGTTGGTTGGTTTAAGATGAGATGACTTGAGAACAAACACGTATGTCCTCCCAGCCTCGGCAGACCACATGGGAAGCATAATTGGGAAAGATTAGCATTAAAAATAAAATTGCACTCTCCTCTCTTCCAAACAGAGAGAGCCGAGAGAAGGAAGAGGGTCGCGGAAGTAAAATAGCACCTCTCTTTGTCTCACATGTCAAATTACGTGAGTAACAAAACTCAACTAAAGAACAACACCATGTCAGAAACTTTCATAGGGCAGAAGAATAATTCAAATCACACTTTGCTGTAAACTAATTCAGACGTTTTGCTCTTTAGAAATGGTATTTCTCCAGGGCAAGTATAGGGTCCTGACAAGCCAGAGAGAACTTTTGTTTTTCCCGACTGTTTTTGAGTGATTCCCCCTCACTTCTCCAACTATTATAATTTGGTTTTTGATGTTTGAAATCATTTCCATCTGACATCTGGAACAAAGACATGGCATTTCTAGGAAACCCGTTTTGTTTTGTTTTGTTTTTTTCCGAGTAAGTTACATTTATAGTAACACATCTTTCTTGAAAATTCATGACGCTTCAAATTCTTCATAATTTTGTACTCACGCTAGGGCAGTTGGGCATGGTACAGTGGCAGGTCATAGTGCTAGAGTAGAGAGAAGAAGAGATTTTAAGTCAGGCAGCCTGGGACTGTCACCTCCTCCAGCAGCTAGCTCTGCTGCTTCCTTGCTCCAAGCCCCAGTAAAATGCGAATAATAAACCCTGCTTCATGGTTTTGTTGGGGCACTTGAGTGAGACAGCATATTCTAAGCTTATGTTGGCAATATCTAGCACATAGAGCCCTTTCAATAAACAGAATTCTCTAGTAAATAAATTCCTTTTGAACAACTGATAAGAGGTTAAGGTTATCAACAGTCTAGTAAACTCCCACTAATTTTGCTGTGATTTGGATGATGAGAACATAATACCAAGAAACCTTTATAAATCCAAAAATGGTCTGTTAAATAAAAACCATGAAGTTCGAGAGAAGCACAGATATTTTCATTAATAAGCTATTTTTTTCCTATTGCTGCTGTAAGGAAGTACTGCAAACTTAGTTGCTTAAAACAACATAAATGAATTATAGATTTATATTAACAGTTTTGCAGGTCAGAAGCCCCAATTAGGTTTCAATGGGCTGAAATCAAGGTGTTAGCAGGGCCATGTTCTCTGTGGGAGTCCCAGGGAAGGATTCATTCCCTTTCTTTCTCTGGCTTCTAGAGGCTCCACTGCTTGGCTCGTAGTCCCTTCCTCTGTCCTCAAAGCCCGTCACTCCCATCTCTGCTCCTGTCTTTTCTCTCAGCCTCTGGTCCTCCAGCCTGCATCTTATAAGGCCCCCTGTGATTACACTAGACTCCCTGGATAGTCCAGGATAACCTCCCCATCTCAAAATCCTTAATCACATCTTCAAAATAAATTCCTTTTGCCAGGCACGGTAACATATTTACAGTTCCAGGGATCAAGACATGGACATCTTTGGGGGTCAGGGGGTTTATTTATTCAGTCTATCAAAAAAACCGGACAAATTACACAGATATGAATGACATGTAGAAAGTAGCAGTTCGATAATAAATGGCTTGAGATTAACTGGGAAACATAATCTATACCAGAAACAAAAAGGAAATGCTGTGATTGAAACAGCCAACATGATACTGGAATAAGATAAGAAGCAAGCTTTGCGATTTATTTACAGCTGATCAGGACTTAAAGAGAAATGCAATTACTGGTTTTATATAGTGAACTGTGGGATAGACTCTAACGAGGAAAAATTTAAAATACAAAAATAATTGAAGGGGGAAAATACGTCCTCTGAAAAATAAAGGAATTGTAACTGTGTAGCTTGGGAGGGGGGAAAATAGCATAAATCTTAATAATTAATTGCAAGGGTATGGCGTGTGGGCCAGAGATAATTAGCAGGGAAGGTTAATCATGTTCTCTCCATGTTCGCAGAGAGCTGAAAAAAAAGAGGAAATGAGCCAAACTGCAGTGAGGACCTGGGCTTTTAAAAAAGGAAGTTCTTGACCATGAAGATCAGACTACCAAGGGAAGCTGTGTAATCTCCATCCCTAAAGAGCTTTAAAAATAGTATAAACAGCCATCTGCACAAGATGATTTATGCATTGACCTTCAGGAGGCGGGCCCAGATCATCTCATGAAGTCCCTTCCAAGTGTGGGATTCTATGATTTAATCAGTATGTGATTTTTCTCAGCTCTACATTTTGTGAGATAACCAGCAGATGGAAGCCACAAATTCCCCAACATCATACCAAAATCATGGTTCCTCACACTGGTAGGGCCCAGTCAAGCTTGCCAAATTGGCATCCGTTGTAAAAATCATTGAAGGACCCACCTCAAACATTTATTTATCTCCTTGTGGGTGTCTGGACCACCCATGTCCACAAAATATAGATAATCCTTATATCGATTCATGTGCATTTAGCTTTGATTTAGCTTAAGAGAAAGTTGCATACATTAAAAGTATTTGTCTGGTTGTAAAACCTGAGACAGCAGCTCTCGAAAACGTTATTAGAGATTTACAGACCCCAGTCTAAGCAGAAACGAGGCGGATTGGACACTTTGCTGCGAAGAGATTTACAGCTTACTTGGGCCTTAGCGTTTCTCACTTAGATAACAGACATAGTTCGCTGTATATATTCATTTGTTCATTGAACAAATGTTCGAGTCAGGATTGTATTCTAGGTTAGGTACAAAGCACAGCGGAGATGACAGTGAGGCAAATACTGTCCTTTTCTTACAAAGCTCAGAGTCCCCTCCAAATAAACAGGCCATTTTGATGCCACCATGATAAAAGTTGTAATGGGGTTAGGGACAAGGTGCTGTGAGATAACATAGGTGCAGCAACCAGCCTGGTCTTGGGGCACCTGGGAGGATGTCCCTGGGAAGTGATGCCTAAGCCGGGATCTGCAGGGTGCCTAGGAGCTTCTCTAAGAGGAGGAATGGTGGGAAAGTATTTCTTGGGGAGGGAAGAGCCTGGCCGAGAGGCTGGCAGCATGCCAGGGAGGCCAGAGGCATTGAAGATGGCTGGAGAACTGAGAGTGGAGGGGGAGGGCAGGGACAGAGGGGAGAGAAAAGGGGCATTGGAGGAAGGAGAGAGTGAGGGAAAGTCAGAGATGAGACTTCACAGGTCAGGGGAGGCCTCCTAGGCCTAAAGAATTTGGACTTGATGCGAAGGTTGTGAACAGCCACTGAATGACAGAGATTAGGTTTGTCCCTTCAGGAGATTTATTAGTACACTTCTGACGTCAAAGGTCGGGAAAGCATTTCCTTTTGCTTCAGCAAAAGGAAGGGCATAGCAGAAGAACATTGGGAATCCCAGGAGTAACGGAACGTCCAGGCGGAGCGAAGCGGCAGAGCGAGGAGGGAGAGGTCCCCTCCCAGGCCTGCTCTTTCCGCCTCCGTTTCCCTAGCTTGCATGAACAGTCCTCAAAGATTCTGAACCTGAAGCTCTCAGTCTTGACAACCCAGGGACAGACCGGCCCCTGTCACTTGCTTCCAAGTCCCAAATCCCAATGAACCGGGGCTTAGAGGCCCCGCTTTTAGGCCAGCAGCTCATCTCTGCACCCGGGAGCCTCGGCCGGGGAGCAGAGCGCATCCCAGCGGGGCAGGGGCGGCTGCTGCCTCCGGACGGGGAGGCAGGGCGAGCTCCCAGAGGTGGAAGGGAGAAGCAGGCTGCTCTGCAGATTAGCCCGTGTGCCCTTGCAGCAACCCAGATGGGCCGTTGGGAAGACGCAGGCTGACAGCCCGTGCGGAGATGTTGCAGCGTCGCCGAGGAACTCTGCAGCCCCGCTGCGCAGCCCGGGGCAAGCTCTGGGCCCCACTGGGCTCCACCGTGCAGAGACGGCTTCTCCGACTGTGCATGCTCTTTATTCAGAACTACAACTGCTGGCAGGCTCTGCTCCCATATATGAATTTCCAATCAGCATGCTTTTACTCAAATTGTTCTTTTGTTTCATTGTGTTACTAAAAAAAAAGTCTGACAGGTTGGCATGCTTGTTTATGTGAATGTCTGGAACTGTAGTTCTTGTATGTTCACGTAGGATCACTGCGCAGGCTACCCTTTGTAATATTCTCTGAAACAGTGAGATGATCCTGTCAGTATTAACGAACTTTTTTTAAAAAATTAGTGCTGAAGTGTGATGTGTAAACCTTTTTATTGAATATTCTACCGCCCTTTAAGTAAGTCTCCATGCTGTTTTAATTTCTGCCATTAGATGCTACCTTGAAGGAAAACTGTGTGTAGTTACCTATTTAACCACTAGATGGCACCATGCATCTTTTCTTCTAATTTTAAACTCACTAACTTTAGAAATGGGATTTGCGTTTTTGTTTTTGTTTTTCTTCATTGTTTTCCAAAGAGCAAATGATATCTGAGCCATTATATTGAACATTAATTAATGTCACTATGTATTGTGATACTGCCTTTAATCATATACTAAATTTTTATATATGCCAGAAAGTATTTTCCAGGAATTTTATTCCTTCCTTATTACAAAACCATGCTGTTTTAATTACTTTTGTTTTACAATACATTTTAATACCTGCTGTCACCACCATTCACCCTCATCAATTATGTCTTAATTTTCAAAATCCGTCTTATCCATTAATTTATCCAAATGAAATTTAGGTTTAATCATGTTTAAAAAAAAAAAACTACTGGAACTTTCATTGGAATTGCCAATAAATTCAACAACAGCAATAACAATAAATTTGTAGGTTAATTTGGAAGGAAGTTCCATCTTTGCAATATTTATTTCCTTCAGTGAAATGAACACTTTGAACCAATGATGTAAACAAGTACATATGCATAGTTCTTGGCATTTGTGTGCATGCGTGTGTGCATTTGTGTACAAAATAAAGTAATATAAAGAGATAGAGAGAGAGGCATAGTCAAACATTCATTACAAAAGAGGAAAAATGAAGGGAAAGCTCTTCACATCTAACTATAGCAGATTGGCTAAATACATTATTACATAATCCAAATGGAATATTTTGTTCCCTTAAATATAATGATTTCAAATGATAGTCAGATGAGAAAATATTTATAATAAATGGTTAAGTAAATATAGGTGTAAAATTATATTTAACATAATAACTCTCCACCTCCACATCTGCTGATGTGTCCAACCTTTCAGTCTTTCCCTGACAGCATGTCTTCACTTTCCAGTAAGTGACTAAAATCAAAGGTTCTTAAACTTTCTGATCACTGGGCCACTTTACTCTCTTAAAAATGGACTGTCCAAGGCCAGGCGCGGTGGCTCACGCCTATAATCCTAACACTCTGCGAGGCCGAGGCGGGCAGATCGCTCAAGGTCAGAAGTTCAAAACCAGCCTGCCCAAGAGCAAGACCCCATCTCTACTAAAAATAGAAAGAAATTAATTGGCCAACTAAAAAATATATATATAGAAAAAATTAGCTGGCCACTGCATGCCTATAGTCCCAGCTACTCGGGAAAGCTGAGGCAGGAGGATCACTTGAGCCCAGGAGTTTGAGGTTGCTGTGAGCTAGACTGACACCACAGCACTCTAGCCTGGGCAACAGAGTGAGACTCTGACTCAAAAAAAATTGACTGTCCACAAAGAGCTTTTGTTTATGCAGGTTATATCTGTTAATATTTAACATATTCAAAATTAAAACAGAAGCTTCTAAATATTTATTTAATTCATTCAAGTTAAAAGAATAGTCCCATTGCAAGCTAACATAAATAATGATTTTTGTGAAACATACTACATTTTTCAAAACTGCAAAAATAACAAGAAAAATGTCATTGTTTTACATTTTAGAAATCTCTTAAATTTCTGACTTAATCAAAGACAGTCGGATTCCCATGTCTCCTTCTGCACTCAACCTTTGCACTATCCTGTTATGTAGAATCCAGAAAACTCCACTGTACACTCCCAAAAGAACAAAACCACAAATGACATCTTAGTATTATTAATATTATAAGAATAGCTATGACCCGAAAAAAGTTTGGGGGAACCGCAGGGGCTCCCAGACCACACTTTGATATTAATTATTTAGATGGATTAAACTAACTGAATTATCATCATTCCAAATTATTTCCTTTTCTCTTTCTTTTGTAGTACTCATGAACTCAACTAACACTGAAAAATAACAAGAATGAGAATAAGAACACCAGCATAAAACAGTGGTCCCTCATTATCCACTTGCCTACGTGAAACAGCCGGAATATTTTACGCTGAGTCTGTAAGCATTCTGGAGGTGACTGGGTTTGTTGAAGTCACCCATACCCCCAGCCCACCACTATTTGGTTACCCCTTGTTATTCTTCGAAGATAGTTAGCCTGAGATTCACCCTTTCTAATTCTATTCCTCTCCTAGTTCTTGATGAGTTCAATTTCCCTACAGACGGTGCTTTCAATGTCTGTTCTCTCAATTCCTTGGCCTCTCCTCTTCCGATGATCTTGGCTTCCCCTTGGCCACTTACACCCATGGATATACCCTTAAACTTTTATCATTAACTGCACAACCTCCATAATCTCGATTTTAAGCAGTTTAACTTTTCTGGCCAATAACTACTATTCTTTCAGCTCACTTCCTGTACTCCAATTCCAACAGTCCTTCGACCCTACAACCCCTTCGCTCTATTGATCCTGCAAATTTTCCCTGGTTTTCCTTGCAGCTTCACTCACTTCCTCCATTATCCAGCTTAAATTTCATGACCATTCATTGTAATCACTCCCTTAAATTTATCCCAAATTTCTTTGCCTTGCTCTTGTTTCATCAAACTGTCTTGGATAAAGTCCAACTTTGGTTAAATTTGACATTCTGACGACTCTGAGCCTACACCCACACAGATGAACATATCTAGAGAAAAATTCACTGATAAATATCAATGTAGATTCGTGATCATTAATATTGTGAGGGTTATTAACACTGCCTAGCAATTATATTTCCCCAGATCATTTACTATTCCACTTACCTAGGTGACTATTTCTTACCTTCTCTCCCTCAAGTTTCAACACCTCCTCCTCCATCCTTGTTCTCATCCAGCGATTTGCCTCCTGTATAACTAAGAAGACTGAAGCAACAGAAGAGCCCCTCCAGGACCCCTCCACACCCTGTAGGTGGGCACATGCCCTCCGCCTCTCTTCTTGCACTATGGTTAAGCCATCCATGTTCCTGAAGGCCAACACCTCCACTACTGCACTAGATCCCCCCTTCTCTAACCTACTCAAGTCATCCTTCCAGAAATTTTCCTCTCTCCTATTTCATCAACTGGCTCCTCTCTTTTATTCTTTTATTCTCTGGCAAAAGCTCTTTGCATCCTATTTGTTTCTCCAGCCATTCCCGTACTCCTTAACTTAACAAAAAAAAATAAAAAACAAAACAAAAAAACTCTTTGAAAGAGCTATCTATACTTGACTGTCTGTAATTTAGCTCTTCCTGCTCTCTGTTGAACCTACTCTAATCGAAATTTTGTTTTTACTTTTTTCCCTGAAATTCGCTCTTACCAAGCTCACCAGTAACTTCCACATTGCTAAATCTAGTCATCAATTCTCAGGCCTCATAGTCCTTGAACTATTAGCAGCATTTGGCAGTTGTTCACTCCCACTCTCTTAAAACACTCTTTTTCTCTGGCTCCCAGAACATGTTGCTGTCCTGGTGTTTGTGTGATAGCTATGAGAGAAGAAAAGAGAAGAGTGTTGGGTGAACTGGAATTATGCAGGTCTCTGTAGCCATTAGGAGATTAGGTCAGAGAGAAAAGTGGACAGACAAGTCTCAGGAGGCTTATCTGAGATTAAAAGAGAGTGATGAATTGACCCTTGCATGATGCAACAGGAAGACACTGACGTTGGTAGGCAGATGGATATTGGCATTCGAAACATCAGGTCCCCTAAAGATCAGGGCCTGGGCAGAAGGCCGAGGATGCAGGAAATGACAGGGCAGAGAGAAGATAAGGATAACAATGTCAGAAATCCCAACTCCAGCTTGCTAACCAGACTGCACTCATAGTATTACCATGTATGTATTTACTACCTGACTTTTACAAAGTGCTTTATTTCTTCCCAATATCCCACACAGCTATTTTTATCCCAATTGTACAAATAAAAAACCGAGGCTCATGGGGATTAAAACAATAGTCTAAGATTATACGGAGAGTTTTAACAGTGTCGAGACTAGAACCCAAATCCAAGAAAACCAAGATGCTGTGCCCAGGCAGCAGCAGTCAAAGGCCCTGACACACAGGTCCTGGGTCACACTGGCCCAGAGAGACCAGGGAATTGACATCATCTCTGAAAATCATCCCAGAGAACAAACAAAGCCACAGTTCTCTGTGGAAGAGCTGACATTTACCTCTTGGAGGCCTTTGGCCCCCAGCCTAGAGAAGAGGCAACTTTGACATTTAATTGCCATTGGAGGCTGAGTGAGAGGGGAGAAGGGTGGATTTTTTTTCTCTATATCTACTTGATCATCATCTGAAGGATTTAAAACAGTTCATGGAATGTCCATAATCTTTAAGAAGCAATGGAATCAACAAATTATTCCTTTGACATGCCATTTCTAACTTCTTGTTGGAGCAGGAGTTTTGAAATTTCGACCATAACAGGTACATGGAATAAACATGACCCATAACAGCACCCCTTCACATGTGTTCAGTGGAGTTAGCTTTCCCTCACCCCTGGTTGAACATTCAGTGCATCCCAGGACTTTTCTAGATACTCTCAGGCATCTATGTCAGGACAAGAACATCCTACAGTCTCTTTAGCAACAAATAAGGGTGGAATTCAGCAATCAGAATATCTTACATGGCCGGAAACTGGAATTGATTCAGTACCAAACTCTCTCCTGCCCGGTGCTCAGGCTGTTCCATGGTGGGTGGCTCATTCTCTATGCCCCCACCTTACGCTCTCCCTCCTCCCTCCCAATGCCCCCCCACCCCACCCCCGCAGCTTGCTAGCCAGTTTCTGGGTTGGTCCCAGAACTAGGAGAAGAGAGACACAGTAAGCGGCTAGGAAATCATCCTTCTTGAACTGGCTTTGGGCTTTCTGGGGCTGGAAAATGTTTACCAATGAGTCTTTTTTTCATGAGCACTTGCATGACCGTCCTGTAGGGTCTCTGCTGGGCCCCTCCCCTGCAGTCCTCTGTCCTGGGCAGATGCATCCTATTAAGGATGGTCAAAGGAAGGGTGATCAACCATCCCAGTTTGTCGAGAAATATCCCCATTTTAGCAGTGAAAGTCCCACATCCTATGAAACCTTTCAGTACTGGGCAAACCAGAATGGCTGATCATCAACTCCTACTCAGGGGTTCCCTGTGAGTTTTTCTGTAGCCCTTAATTATCTGGTATCAACTCCAACTTCTGGCTGCCGGCCCTTCACCCTTCTAGTGCCCTATTAGACAAATCCATGAAAAATCCACACTGACTCACTCGACTGAGCGCCCCTCATATCTGGTCCATAGAAAATGTTCCTTTCCCCTTTGAAATCTGGAGGTGTAAGTTCTGCAGGCTGCCTGTGGTCGCTGCCGCACGCACAGGGAAAGCAGCTCCCTGGCCTCCCTCCCTCTTTCCTGGAGAGAATCAGGATCTTTGTGGGCCCATTTCAATGCATGCCTTCCCTCTGAGAAGGTTCAGCAGCAGCCCAGGGGCCTTGCAGGGTGTCCAGTTTGGGCTTCTCAGGAAGATGCATATTCCTCATGGGTGTGGCCCAGTCTGCTGTAACCCTCATGGCGTGTCCGGTGAGCCCACAAATTACCCTGGCCATGGAGTCACCTACCTACCTTGATCTCTCTACGCTGTGATAATAAATACCTTACTGATTAATTCATCTTTTTAAAAAACCAATAATGATAACAAAATGAAATTTAATGTAAATAAAATAATAAATGATACATTTTAATAAAGTAGTATTTTAAATAAAAAATAAGGATAGCACTTTATCCTCTTGGACCTTTTAAGGTGTAAGTTGAGCACTGATTCTTTGATAATTCTAGCTGCAAGGAAGATGGTTCAAAACTCTCCAAATGGATTCATGGAGGTCTCCCTTACTAAACTTGTGATAAACTAGGTGCAGCAACTGATACGTCCAAAGAAATAATTTCAAAATTCTCTTCCACGTCAACCCTTTCCATTCTGAAAGTGGTTGAGGGGATTCAAGTCATGAAAGGTAAATTTTGCATACTGTCATCTGGATAGGGAATATCACATCAATTCTATCTCAGTGCCTCAGTCTCTAACTTTAATTTTAACACTCTATTACACAACAAACAAAATAAAAACTAACCCAGTAGGTGGCACCTGCAGAAATGTATGCAGAGCATGTGTGGCAGATTGTATTTTCCAAAAATGGCCATAGCAATGTTTATGTTCCCACGTAGTCTCCCAGAACCTTGACATCCTTCCGTCAAGCAGTGGAATCTATTCTCTTTCGTTTGAATACGGGACACCTCAGTGACTTGCTTCTAACAAACACAGTGTAGTGAAATTGATGCTGCCTGCCTTCCTAGAGGAGTTAAAAGAAGGCAATATAGCTTCTGCTTAGTTCTCTCTGTCTCTCTCTCTCAGTCAGGAAGAGCTACATATTTGTGGGACCTAGTACAAAATGAAAATGAACATCCCCTTATTAAGACATTCAGGACAAGCACAGAGCCTTTTATATGTGAGCCGGTATAACTGCATAGGTCATAAACCCATGAAGCCAGCCCTGCTTACCCTTGAAAACCAGCCCCCACATTGAGAGGAAGCCCAGGCCAAATGGAGAAACCATGTGTAGTATTCCAGCTGACAGCTGCTTAGTCAGCTTGGGTCTCTATTAAAACATATCATGAACTGGGTGTCTCAAACAACAAACATTTATTTCTCACAGCTGTGGAGGCTGAAAGTCCAGGATCAGAACGCCAGCAAGGTCAGGTTCTGGTCAGGCCCTCTTCCTGGTTTACAGCCAGCCGTCTTTTTGCTGTGTCCTCACATGGCAGAGTGAGGCTGAGCTAGCTCTCTGACCACTTCTTATGAGGGCACTAATCCCATTTATGAGTGCTCCACCCTCACAACCTAATTAGCTCCTAAAGGCCTCACCTCCAAATACCATCCCACTGGGGATTAGATTTCAACATATGAATTTGTGGGGGGACACAAACATTCAGTCCTCATCAACAGCCCTAGAGATATATTCAGCCAACAGCCGGCATCACCTACTAGACACGTGATTGAGCGAGAATTCAGATGATTCTAGGCCCTAGCCTTAGGGTCTTCTGGAGGCCCCTGATCTCATAGAAACAAACTGCCCTCACTGTGCCCTGTCCAAAGAATCCATGAGCATAATGAAAGGTCGTTTTGCACCCCTATGTTTTGGGGTTATTTGTTACACAGCCAAGTAACTAGAGTAGCATGACTTACAAGTATGACTTAAAGATGTGCAGCCTAGAAACACCTGCTTTCTCTCTGCTATGGGAGCATCTACCCATCAGCATGTCCTCCAATACCATCTGAGTCCCCCTCAGTGTTGCTCCAAGTCTCTGGACTGCAACCACCACAGCACTCTAGCAACAGATCCCTAAACCTCTCCCCTTGCAGCCTCCGCTGCCCGAAGCAACTGCTACCTTTGACATCTTTAGCAGCATCAAACTTTCACTGGCCTCCATGATAAGCCTCCGCAGCTCTCTTCACAGGGCTTCAGCCTCAGAACATGAGGACCACGGAGACCACCCACCCCTGATACCACGACAGCCTGTTAGATCCACTCACCAACGAGTCCCCCAATTTCAGATTTAGGGTTACCCTTCTAGCAACCACATCCGCTAAATTGGCCTGGTGGAGTAGATTCACAACGTATGCATCATTTACATCAGAGTTCCCATGAAAACAAGAGTCTGAGACCTAAACTTCAGTTTTGAAACCCAGCCTTTTCATTAGTTAAGAACCACAATCCAATCTGAGATCTCACACAATCCATTTTGATTGGAAATCGCTATTGGAAGTCAATGACTCTGTCCTTTCTGCCTGCTTATTTGAATGCCTTGGGAAGCTGTATCTGTTGAAATTTAAAACACTCAACCCAAAGCAATTTAGTATGTCAGAGCACTATAGAAAAGATGTACAAAAATAAAAACTCTAACTAGAAGGTTAGACATTTTTTAGATTTTACAAATTATGAAACCATGACCACTAAAAGAAACTCATCCATTATACAAAATGATGTTCTGAGTTATTTTGAAAAATATAGGAATGTTCTCAAAGTAAATGATGTTTTTACCATAGTAAATTTATTCCATGCAACGACTTACTGAATTATCTGTTCTGCTCTTGTTAGTTCCCAAATTCAGCTGTTCCTAAGTGAAGATGTCTTTTTTCTCTGACTCTTCCTTTTAGTCATATATTAATGCATGGACCATTTCAAAGCCACATAAACATTAACTTACATAATATTTACTTTTTAGAATCTGAGTATTCTCAAATCTTACAAATATTTCTTACATTTCTCTTTGTTATCCAGTTGACAGACAAACTTAAATTCAGATTTCTATCAAACTTCTTTTCTAATTCCAAACTATAATTATTTGGAACACACCAAGCATAATAACCATTAAAATAAAAAATTAAAATAAAATGGCATTGTATCCCTAAGGGATTATCTTGAATTATTAAAAACAAATCTATAAAGGTTTTATTTTTCTGTTTTCTTTTTTCTTTTTCCTGAACCATGTCCAAATTAAATCAGGCATGATCTTATAAAGACGTTATCAAAATACTCATGGTTCAGGTTCCCTAAAGGATCATTCATACTGCTATAGTAGTACAAAGTAGTAATCACAGTAAGTTATGAGGAAATGTGAATTCCTAGCCATCCAAAAACAGGATGTTAGAGAACAATGGAAAGCTGCCCTGCCTAGTGGTGTATCTACAGTTAGAGAAATTAGCCAATCAAATTCTATTATAAAATAAAGGGAAACAATATCATTTTTTAAAGCACCGTAGAATATTTTCACAGTATTTTGCTCTGAGAAGACACTCAATTATGTTTGTTAAATAAAATAATATAGCTTATCTCATTTTTTTTCTTCTCAACAACCTTGCAAGATGAGTAATACTATCACCATTACTCTAGAGAAGTCCTGAAGTTATACAGCTACCATATTCCAATATAGCACATCTGATACTGCATTCATTCATTCATTTGTTCATATATTTATTTATTCATTCGTGAACTCTTCCAAGCCAAACTTGTGATTAATCCATTCAAGAACAAGAGAAAGCAGTCCAGTGGGGAACAGAGACACAAACTGAAACACTGCATTGCAGAGTAAATGGTATAATAGAGATAAACTGCTCTGGGGTCAGGCAGGGCTCCCTGGACCAGCTGATACTTGGCTGAATTCTTAAAGTAGAGAGAAACTGATAAAGCTTTCCAATTCATTTTATCTAAATCAGCATTTCTCAAACTACAATTGGAGGAACACTAATATGTAGTTTTAATAACAATAAATATTCTGTGGATGATGTAATATCCCATTTAACAGCAGTTGCTCTGGGGTTTGACCTAATACTCCATTCATTGTAAATTATTCCAGTTGGCCAACTGTTTCACCAATGAGCCTGCTGAGTGTGACCATTCAAAGGTTGCTTGTCATGATCAGGCTCCTATATGCAGTAAGACCCCATGGGTGGCCTGGCAGCCGAATACTCTGACTTGTAGGACTAAGGGACAAGACTCTGGAGCAGGGAGGACAACTGCAAGACATTGCATCCCACCACAAATCTCACCGTTGCTGTAGTTAACACCTTGGTCGGCTTTTCTTAGTTGTTTAAGGAGAAACCGGACATTCTTTGGATGAATTTAGTGGGTGAGATAAAGAAGGAATTCATTTAAAACACAAACTGGAAGTGATAATAAGCTGGATTGTTCAATATTTAAGTAAAAAGCCAAAATCAACTTATCAAAGGGACTTTTGAAGTTGTACAAGGCAAAGTCGTCCCTGCTCCAGGGTGAGACCAACTAGCGAGTCTCGTGGAAAGCCACTGGGTTCCCATAGTTTCTGGGAGAACAGAGAAGAGAGTCCATGGGTTGTCTGTTTAAAGTGGGTAATCTGAGCAGAGAAATGTTGAAAGCTGAAATCACAGTTAGGTTAGCGAGAAAAAAGTGCAGAATGAGAAGGCGCCTCTCCAGGTGTTTCCCACTGTACACAGCAAGCGGCCAGGCCTGCACGGCAACCCGGGGAAGAACGCTTCCCCCTTTTGTGAATTAGAAATTTGGCAGCAACCTACGCAGGCCCACCTTGCCCGGTGTGTTTCATGTCGTTTTTATAGAAGTCTCAAACTGGTGCTTGTAATTTCTACTAACATTTTCCCTCGGGATAAAGTCTGTAGTCATGAGAATCGTTTGCGAGCGTTCTGATGGTTGTTGGCGCTTGACATGTCTTTGAAAGTTTGGAGCAAGGTGGCACAAGCTCGGGGCGAGAGGGGTGCCCTCTGCAACGTGACAGGGCCCGTCTCCCAGCCTGCTCTGACGTCTAAAGGGACTTTGATATTAAATAGCATAGACTGCTCCTCATTTTGGATGATACTTCATATGTGCAGAACATCCCCTGGGAAGTTGTGCTGCTTGACTGTGCTAACACTGAGGTTACTGCAAGAAGGGTCAACAACTGTGGTTGAGCCTTTGCTCGTGCTGGCCCCTTTACCTTACTCATCGCCTACCTTAGCAGAAAAGCTGAGGGACCGATTCTGAAATACCAAAACTCTGGTGGCCATGCCTGAAAATGTGTTCCCACAACACCGCAGGAACACACACCTCTGTGCCTCAGTGGTGTCCCAGTGAGAAGAAAAGTCCCAGTTCTTTTTCTACAAGTCACAGGAAAGCTAAGGTCCTTTCACTTATTCTGCTGAACTCCACATTTAGTGTGCTCTGTGCTTTGGTCACAAAGGGAGGGGAGCAAGGGGGGAAAAAATAAGGAACAGAGAAAGCAACACTCTGCTCTTATTGTGATGACTGTGATGCTTTCTTCCTGGGAGAAAGCACAAACTGCACGAGTGTCCTTGTCTACCTTTATCCTCCTCCTCCTTCGTTTGCTTGGTTCTTTTTCTAAAACTCACCTTTTGCCACAAGAGGGTAAACAATACAATCAGGAAAAGAATGTTCTTGCCTTCTTACTTCAAGTTCCAGAAACCATGGTTAAAAACACACTTTTTCCCATATTCAACTTCCCCACGTAAGCACCTGCTAAAGGAAAACTGGCTCCATGCCACCTCAACAGTCACACCTCACCTGTCCTGCCTGTACTACACTAGAAACATGAGCAAGACACAACACCAATTCCACAATCTTGTGTATATATGCTCACATTTATGTTTAATTCTGGAGTTTCAAAGTAAAACCAAATTGTACGTATTAAAAAAGAAGCTTCACAAACCAAATAACAAATAACCTTGAAAAGAAAATTTTCAGAGGGGGAGGGGATGGGTATATACATACATAATAAATGCGATTAGCACTAACTGGGGGATGGACACGCTTGAAGCTCTGACTCGAGGTGGGGACAAGGGCAATATACATAACCTTAACATTTGCACCCCCACATATGCTGGGGGAAAAAAAAAGAACATATTTCAAAAAAAAAAAAAAAAAGAAAATTTTCAGCCATTTATGACATTTGGCTTTACTCTGTTTTATAAACACCAGCTCACTTAGTACAATGGAAGATGAGACCAAAAAATAATAAGCAAAATAAAAAGTGAATCATTTTCTTAGCATTCTAATTACAAGGAAATTTTACAATTACACACATTCACACACACACACACACACGTGTGTGTGAAGTAATCTTGTAAGCTTATTTACTCATTTAACAAATATTTTTTCAAGCATTTACAATATACCAAGTATGCCAGGCTCATGATAGGTGCTAAAGATATAGAAGTGAATATAACAGTGCTTTGATGATCCAGTTCTGTATAACAAATCACCCCAGAAATTAACGCCTTAAAACTACAATTCATTAAGTTCTCTAAGAGTTTGGTGGGTTGACTGGGCTCAGCTGGGCGGTTTTCATTTGGGGTCATTCATGTAGCTACAATCAGACAGTGATTGGGACTGGAGTCACATGAAGGTTTGACTATTCTAGACATCCAAGTTGCCTTATTTGCCCTCACCTAGATGGCTAGAAATGGCCAGGGCTTCCCTGATGACCTTACAGCCAGGCAGCTTTTCAGGTAGTCATATGCCTTCTAAATTCCTCTAAAGCACAAAGAGATGAAGACAGAAGATGGAAGGCATCTTCCCACCTATCCCCAGAAGTCATGTGGCCTTACCTCCACTGAATCCTATTGGCTATGCAGGACAAGTCCAGATTCACTGTGGGAGAGGATGACCCATAAATGCAGGGTTGGTATGGTTTGTTACGGGGCCATCTTTAGAGACTAACCAGGAGAAACAAGCATGGTCCCTAACTTTAAGAAGCTTATGGTAGTTAAATAAACACTGGATGAAGAGTTGTAGTCCTGACTACTAGTTTTGGCTTTGCCATGTGATTGTCAAAGTGATTTTACTTTTAAAAAACAAATAACAAAAAATTTAACAAATCGCTATTGAAGAAGATTTTTTTAAATGAAGTACTATGTAGCAATTAAAAACTATGCTTCCACTCTTTAGATACTTCACTTAGGGTAATGGTCTCCAGTTCCATCCAAGTTGCTGCAAAAGGCATTCTTTTGTTCTTTTCTATGGCTGAGTAGTATTCCATGGTGTATATGTATTGTGCATTTGTGTGTGTATTTTCTTTATCCACTCATTAGTTGATGGGCACTTAGGTTGATTCCATATCTTTGCAATTGTGAATTGTGCTGTGATAAATATTTGATTGCAAGTGTCTTTTTTATAAAATGACTTCTTTACCTTTGGGTAGCTATCCAGCAGTGAGATTGCTGGATTGAATGGTAAGACTACTTTTTGTTCTTTGAGGAATCTCGAAGAGATTTTCCATGGAGGTTATACTAATTTATATTTCCACCACCAATGCATAAACATTCCCTTTTCAAACATTCACACTTACATCTATTGCTTTTTGACTTTTTAATAATGGCCATTCTGATTTGGGTAAGGTAGTACCTTATTGTGGTTTTAATATACATTTCCCTGATCATTAGTATGAACATTTTTTCATATGTTTGTTGGCCTTTTATATATCTTATTTTGAAAAATGTTGGTTCATGTCTTTCACCTACTTTTTAATGGGATTATTTCTTTTATACTAGCTGATCTGTTTGAGTTCCTTGTAGATTCTGGATATTTGTTCTTTGTTGGAAGCATAGTGTGTGCATATCATCTCCCATTCTGTAGGTTGACTGTTTACCCTGTTGGTTATTTCTTTTGCTGTGTAGAAACTTTTAGCTTAATTAAATCCTATTTACTTATATTTAGTTTTGGTTTACTTGCTTTGGGGTCTTAGTCATAAATTCTGTGCCTAGAGCAGGGGTCCTGAAACTTTTTAAACAGGGGGCCAGTTCACTGTCCCTCAGACCGTTGGAGGGCTGTTAGAGAGTGCAGCGTACATTCCACACATGAGCACTGTGGACCCAGGATGAATCGGCTGCTAAGCAGGACAGGCAGTGGTGGCAAAAACACCCGGCGGGCCAGATAAATGTCCTTGGTGGGCTGCACGTGGCCTGCGGGCTGTAGTTTGAGGATGCCTGGCCTAGAGCAATGTCCAGAAGAATTTTTCATAAGTTTTCTTCTAGAATTTTTATGATGTCAGTTTTGCATTTAAGTCTTTAAATCATTTTGAGTTAATTTTTATATGTGGTGAGAAATAGGGATCCAGTTTCATTCTTCTGAGCATATGGCTATCAAACTTTCTCAGCACCATTTATTGACTAGGTCATCCTTTCCACAATGTATGTTTTTCTCTGATTTGTCAAATATCAGTTGGTTGTAAGTATATGGTTTTATTTCTGGGTTCTCTGTTATGTTCTGTGTTTCTACTTTTATATCATTACCATGCTGTTTTAATTACTATAACCTTGCACCATAGCATAATTTGAAGTTAGGTAATATGATGCCTCCAGTTTTGTTTTCTTTTTGTTTACAATTGTTTTGGCTATTCGGGCTCTTTTTTGATCCCATATGAAATTTTAGGTTTGTTTTTTCTAATTCTGTGAAAAATGACATTGGTATTTTTATGGCACTTTGGATACAAAAGACATTTTAATGATATTGATTCTTTCAATCTATGGGCAAGGAGAATTTTTCCATTTTTTTGTGTCATCAATGATTTCTTTCATAGTTGTTTGTAGTTCTCTTTGTGGAGAGCTTTCACCTCCTTGGTTGAGTGTATTCCTAGGTAATCTATTTTCTTTGCAGCTCTTGTAAGTGGTATTGAGTTTGTGATTTGATTCTCAGTTTTGCTGTTATTAATGTATAGAAATGCTATTGATTTGTGTACATTAATTTTGTAATCTGAGACTTTGTTGAATCTATTTATCAATTTTAGGAGGCTTTTGGAGTAATCTTTAGGGTTTTATAGATATAAGATCATATTATCAACAAGCAGGGTTAGTTTGACCTCCACTTTTCCAATTTGAATGCCATTTATTACTTTATCTTCCCTACCATAGTACTTCCAGAACTATGTTGAACAGAAGTGGTGAAAGTTGGCATTTTTGTATTATTCCAGTTCTTAAGGGAAATACTTCCAACTTTACCCCATTCAGGATAATTTTAGCTGTGGGTTTGTCATATATAGTTTTTATTATTTTGAGTATGTTCCTTCTATGCCTAGTTTGTTAAGGGTTTTTATCATGAAGCGGTGCTGGATTTTATTGAATGCTTTTTCTTCATCTATTGAGCTGATCATATGATTTTTGTTTTTAATTCTGTTTATGTGGTAACTCACATTTATTGATTTGCATGTATTGAACCATCCTTGCATGCCTGGGATGAAACCTACTTGTTCATGGTGAATTATTTTTTTGATGTGCTGTTAGATTCTGCTTGCTAATATTTTATTGAGGATTTTTGCATATATGTTCATCAGGGATTTTGGTCTGTAGTTTTCTTTCTTTGTTGTTGTGTCCTTTTCTGGCTTTGGTATCAAGGTGATATCAGCTTCATAGAATGAGTTAGGGAATATTCTAGTAGGTGCTATTTTATGAATCTGGGATTTCCAAAGTTAGGTGCATATGTATTTAGGATTGTCACATCTTCTTGTTGAATTGATTCCCTTAGCATTATGTAATGACTATCTTTGCCTATTTTACTTTTGTAGCTTTAAAGCCTATCTTGTCTGTTATAAGAATATCTATATCTTGCTACTTTGGGCTTCCATTAGCATGGAATATTTAGCATTATGTAATGACTATCTTTGCCTATTTTACTTTTGTAGCTTTAAAGCCTATCTTGTCTGTTGTAAGAATATCTATATCTTGCTACTTTGGGCTTCCATTAGCATGGAATATATTTTTCCTCCCCTCTACCTTGAGTTTATGTGACTCTATATGAGTTAAATGGATTTCTTAGAGATAGCAGATATCTGGATTTTGTTTTTTCATCCATTCTGTCAATCTATATATTTTAAGTGGGACATTTAGATCATTTAAATTAAATCTTAATATTGATAAGGGAAATACTGTTCCAGTTATCATGTTGATTATTGCCTTTGCTTTATATTCTTCCTTGTCTTACTGTTCATGAGAGCTGTGTGTTTTCACTTTTGAGTGTTTTTACACTGATGAGTATTGACAATTCTTTTTGACGTTTAGAGCATTTTTGAGCATTTCCTGTAGGGCAGGTTTAGTGGTAACAAATTCTTTTAGTATTTGTTTATCGCGGTTAAGATTTTATTTCTCCTTCATTTATGAAACTTGGTTTTGCAGGACACAAAATTCTTGTGTGACCCTTATTCTGTTTAAGAAGACTAAAAATGGGATCCAATCCTTTCTGGCTTATAAGGTTTCTATTGAGAAGCCTGCTGTTAGTCTGTTGGGTTTTCCTTTGTAGACTATGTGCCTCGGTGATGTCCTATTTGGAATGAATCTTCCAGGTGTTTATTGACTTTCTTGTCTGTGGATGTCTAAGTCTCTAGCAAGACCAAGGAAATTTTCCTCCATTGTTAACACAAAGAGGTTTTCCATGTTTTTTGCTTTTTCTTCTTCTGCTTCTGGGATACCTATGAATCTTATGTTTGGGTGTTTTACATAATCCCATATTTCTCAGAGACTGTTCATTTCTCTTGATTCTTTTTTCTTTATTTTTGATTGAGATAATTCAAAAGCCATGTCTTCAAGCTCTGAAATTCTTTCTTCTGCTTGTTTTAGTCTCTTGTTAATATTTTCACTATATTTTGAAATTCCCTAAATCTGCCGTCTCCAACCCCCAAGCTGTGGACTGATATAAGTCCGTGGCCTGTTAGGAACTAGGCCACACAACATGAGGTGAGCTCTGAGCAAGTGGGTGAAGTTTCATCTGTATTTACCATCTCTCCCCATCACTTGCATCACTGCATAAGCTCTGCCTCCTGGCAGATCAACAGTGGTATTAGATTCTCATAGGAGCACGAAACCCACTGTAAACTGTGTATGTAAGGGATCTAGGTTGCATGCTCCTTATAAGAATCTAATGTCTGAAAATCTGAGGTGGAGCTGAGGCAGTGATGCTAGCACTGAGGAGAAGCTGCAAATACAGATTATCATTAACAAAGAGATTTGACTGCACAAAAAATGTAATGTTCTTGAATCATCCCAACACTATCCCCCTAACCCTGGTCTGTGGAAAAATTGTCTTCATGAAACCAGCCCCTGGTGCCAAAAAAGTCATGGACCACTGTTCTAAATAATTCTTTCATTTGCAGAATTTCTGTTATGTTGTTTTTAAAAATATCTATCTCTTTAGTGAATTTTTTATTCATGTCCTGAATTATCTTTTTTGGTTTCTTTGTGTTGGTTTTCAGCTCTCTCATCAATCCCATTGAATTTGCTTGAGATCCATATTTTGAATTCCACATCTGACATTTCAAAAATGTCCTTTTTGTTGGAGTCCATTGCTGGAGAGCTAGTGTGATTCTTTGGGGGTGTCAAATGACCCTGTTTTCCATATAGCCATGGTTCTTATGCTGGTTCCTTCTCATCTGGAAACTCTTCCCTCAGATCAAAACATATAGCTTTGCAGTTCACTTATTTTCCTCTGCCAGGAACTCTGCTGCTCAGTATATAGAGAGAGGTACACTGCCTTTTTGTTCATGCAGGTAAGTACCCGCTATGATGTTGCTGGGAATTTGGGTCAGCTGGACCTCAGATCTCTGGCAGAATTTCAGGTGCCAGTGGCAGTGGACTAGGTTAGGTAATCCCTAGATCCCAGCTCTTTGGGTGGCATGCTTGAGTCCTGGGGGGACCAGACTGAGATTAGGCTGGCAAACTTGCCCTCAGTCCTCCCTGAGTTCAGGTGTTGACTGTGATAGTGAGAGTTGGGGTGATCTCTTGCTCCAGAAGAATGTTCGGGCAGAAGGGCAGCTGCACTGTGAGCCTGACGCAGGAGGGGTGGGCCTCTCTTAATAAGATTAGTAGAGGCAGGAACTGTGGGACACACAAGCTGCTCCCTCCTCCCTCTCTCAGCAGTGTCAGAAGTCTCCATCCAGGGGCACAAAAGTGCCCATGTACCCAGCTCCTACCCAATTCAGCTGAAGCAAGGTGTCAGAGGCAGCTCAACTCACTGTTTGCAGGGCTGTGGACTATGGCTGAAATGTTCCAGCAGGGGAGGTTTGGTTGTGTCAGGGACTTGCCTCCAGGGTGGTAGGCTTCTCCTTAAAGAGACAGACAGCTGGGGAAAGAAATGCTACCCTCCCTTAGGGAAGGTGGTAGCTTTCATCCTTGGGGCACACAAAAGCACTTGCTGCAGCTATTTAGTGGGAAAGGAGTGAGCCTTAAGCTTTATGGAATATTGGGTGTGATAGGTGCTCTGTTAGAGGCAGGGCAGTCACTCCCAAGTGCCCAGACTTACTCATCCCCTATGGAACTCTTGCTAGGCTCAATCAGAAATAGCCGTGGCTGCCTCAGCAGCAGTGGGTGGGAGAGGGGAGGAGGAGATGGCCCTGAATGGTGGGCAGCCAGTGTCCTGGTCCCTTTTGTTCTAAGGGGCCCTTTGGCATGCTGCACTGTCTTCTCAGCTGGAAGCTACCCACCATAAATGCTCTTGCTCCAGGAGATCCACAGTTTCCCTGGGGCCCACTGGTCCCCCAAGGCTGCTGTAATCTGAGTGGGCATTGGGGAGCATTGGCTGTGGATCCAGCAATGTAGAGAACCAGGGGCTAAGATTCCCAGTCAGGACAGCTGCAAAAACACTGCCTGCCTATGAACGGAGGGAAATGAGCTACACCCTCTGGGCACAGTGAGTAGAGTATTATTGTGAGTCTATCCCTGCTGCAAGCCTAGAACTGGCCATCCCATAACACACCCACACTAAAAGCTCATATTTGGGAGCAGAGGTAGCTATGTTCACACCACTGGGTGGCTGGAAGAGAAGGGTAGGTCCCCATGTTCACATCCCTTCCTGGGCTGCCCAGCTTTAAACTCCCAAAATGGTGCCTTTGTCCTGTGACCTGAGAGGGTGGGGTCTCTTCCAGGAAACCAGTAAGATGTGAGCAGGAATGCTTTTTGCTCACAACTTGGTTTCACTACAGCTTGTAGCAGTGTGGCAGGAATTGCCCTAGGTGTGTGTAGGAGAGCTTGGCTCCCTTGTCCTTCCTCATCAGGGCAGGGCTGTGTCAGCCCAAACTCAACCTGAGGGTGGGGTACTGCCCAGCTTCAGACTTCCAAATTAACACCTTAGGCCTGTAACCAGAGAGGGTGGGGCCATTTCCAGGCAAATAGCATGTGCAAAGGAGTGTACCATCCACTCACAACTCAGTCTCACATCAGCCTGTAGCAAGGCAGTGGGAATTGTGCTAGGTGTCTTTAGGAGATCTTTGCCTCCCCTGCCCCTCCTCAGGTGAGCAGGGCTGCATCAGCCCAAATTCAGCCCAAGAGCAGGGCACTGCCCAGCTTCAAACTCCCAAAATGATGCCCTGGGCCTGGACCAGAGAGGGCAGGGCCCTTCTTAGGCAAGCCACACTGGCAGGAAACTGGGAAGTGTACTTTGCTCATGTCTTGGTCCTGGCACTGTCCCAGATGCATGCTGGAAAGCCTGGTTTGTCTGGCTCTCCCCAGTCAAGTGGAGCCTGCAGACACATCAAGCCAAAACTTAGCCCAGTGATGGAGTATATCCCAGTATCAAAACCTCAAAATGGTGCCTTGGACCTGCCACTGGAAAGGGTGGGGCCCCACCAAGGCAGGCAGCATGGGCAAGAAACAGTGTAAAATGCATCTCAGTCTCAAAAGCAGCCCAGTGTAGTACTATGGAGACCTTCCAGAGGTGCATGGGAGCACCTGGGCTCCTTTGTCCATCCTTGGAGCCACAGGCAAGTTTGTTGTTCCCCAGTATCTAGCCTCTCAGACTGGTGCCCAGCTCAAGCTGCTCTAGCTTGGATGCCTGTGTGATCCATGTCAGTTCCCTTTCTGGAATAATGTCTCTGTGCAATCTTTAGGCAGCTCCCTTTGTTAGGCCCAAGGCCTGCATGAATCAGGGGTTTCTCTTGTAGCCAAGACTGTAAAAACTCATCTAGGAGAGTAGAGCCCTGACGGCTTCTCTCTTACTGTTTGACCACATCCAGGAACTTCTGCCAGTTGTTAGCCAGCCTCCTGGCCAGGCAAGTTGCCCTGAACCCCTCTCCTCACCCACTTTTGCTGCTTCCTATTGCTTCCCTGGTGAATCCTAGCATTCTCTCCTCAGTGATCTGTTTGAAATGTGAGAATCTGTTTACTATTCTGGTTCCTTCCATGGGCGAGGCACATACCAGGTGTGTCTAGTCAGCCATCTTGAGCCTATCTCCAATGTTTTCATTTTATATTAATTATCTGTTGCTATCTGGGTAACAAATCACCCCAAAATTTAGTGGCTTATGACAATAACAGAAGTACATCATCTCACACAGTTTCTGTGGATCAGAAATTTAGGAATGACTTAGCTGGAAATTTCTGGCTCCGGTCTCTCATCGGGTTGCAGTCAAGTTGTTGTCAGCAGAGGCTTGAGTGGGGATGGAGGATCTGCCCCTAAGGTAGTTCACTCACTTAGTTAATGGGGTGGGCTGAATTAATGCCCCTTCAAAGATGTCCATGTCCTAATCCCCAAAATTTGTTTATATATTATCTTACGTGGCAAAGGAGACTTTGCAGATGTAAATATGGTAGGACCTAGAGATAGGAGATCGTCCTGGATTAGCCATGTGGGACCACTATAATCACAGGGGTCCATATCAGAGGGAAGCGAGAGGATTAGGGTGAGTCGTGCAAGATGTGAAGACAGAGCAAGAGGTTGGAGGGATGTAAGGAAGGGCTCTTGAGCCAAGGAATGCAGGTAGCATCAAGAAGCTGGAAAAGGAGAGGAGACAAATTGTCCCCTCCAAGCCTCTGGAAGAAACCAACCCTGTCAACACCTCCACCAACTTGATGAGGCTGATTTCGGACTTTTGATCGCTATAACTGTAAAATAATAAATTTGTACTGTTTTAAGCCACTGAGTTTGTAGTAATTTGTTACAGTAGCAATAGGAAACTAACAAAGTTGGTGAGTTGGTGCTGGCTGTGGGCAGGTGGCCTTAGTTTCTTGTCACATGGACATCTCCATAGGGCTTCTTGAATGTCCTCATGGCATAACAAATGATTTCCTGAAAATAAATGATCCAAAAGAGAGCAAAGTGGAAGCTACAATGTCCTTCATGTCCTAAATATAACACTCCATTGTTTCTGTAACATCCTACTGGTCACCCAGGTGAGCCCTGTTCAATGTGGGAGGAGGCTACATAGGGTATGCCTTTGAGGAGGCAAGAACCATTAGGGTCCACCTTGGAAAAGAGCCACCACATCATGTATTTTAAATGATATTGAAGTTCTAGCTTACAGAACACATTTATACTTTATAGAGCAGTCATTTTGCCTTGTTTCCATACCACTAAAAAGCAAATCTGCCAGAAATGGATAGATGTCCAATACAGGTGAAGACAGAGATTGGGGCCTTTAGGTTATAGGATCCCCAGCCTAGCATTGCTGACACCCTCTCTCTCTTCCCACTGCTGGCCTTGGGTTGAGGCAATGCTCTTTGGGCACCTACAATATTAATTCCCTCTAGAAGCTCCAAGGACCCTATCATAGTTTGGATCTCTGAAAAGAGTGTCTGAAATAACAGTTGCATGCATGCAAGTAGTTTATTTGGGAAGGGTAGGGTTCAAGGATTAGGACCTGGGAGAGTGAAGCAAAAAGAAGGGAAAGTCAGTCAAACAGATGTGTTTACAAATTTCCTGCCATTATGGGTGACCAGTGTTCAGTCCAACAGGGCTTTCTGGGGACTCTTCTGAAATGCATCTTAGAATGCTGTCAAGTGATGAAAAGGACAGGCATTGATTAATCAGTCCCCAACTCCCTGGACAGAAATGGCTCTTTGGACATTCATTTTCCCACACCACCAGGTTGGGCATGCATGAGTCCCAGGCTGGTCCTCGCAGGAACCCAAAGTCATGGCACCCAAGAAGCCTTGGGACAGGAAGCAAGAGGCACTCTGTGGAGTCTCAAGGAAAGCGGCTGTCAGTTTGCACCTGGGGGAAGCTGGCAAGTCTGTGTGGAACTGGCCACCAGTAGTGGCTGAAGAAGTGGACTGAGAGGATTTGGAGTGATTCACAAGTGGTGTTCAGCGTTGGCCATTTGTCAGGATGAGTGTTCTGCATCTGGCTGGGGAAGTAGATAGCTAGATGTCCAGATGGCAGAGTGCCACCTTGGTCATGTGATCACGCAGTATGGTTGGCAGAGTAACAGTGCTATGTGATCTCATTGCACTCTCTCTTCCATGGAAAAGGGGAAAGCAGTCATTTGGCCAATTCTTAAGTCCCACATGGTGCACTTAAAGCCAAATGGTGAGCCCTCTAAAATGTTACCCCATGTAACATGTAAATGTATAATTACCACCACATCTGTGCTCAGCTTTTGGTTTTAATTAATAGTTTTAAAGCCTAAGGAAAATATCCTTGTTGTTGTTCAGTTAATAAACATAAGCATCTGGATTATTTAGATGACCACTATATAACCAAAAAAAGATTTTTTTAAGTGTCCTATATTTGTGTTTGTGTTTAACAAGATTAATTATCACAGCCTATGGTAGTTTTGAAAAGTGGTTAAAAGTCTGACACATTTCTCATCAATAAACAAAGAGATGAGATCCACATCCCCTCCCCTTGAATTTTGGAGGTGTTGCAGCTCTCTGTAACCAATAAAATACAGTGGAAGGGGCATCCCATGACTTCTGAAGCTAGGTCAGGAAACGTGAGGCTCACTTTGTAAGCTGGAGCATGTGGGAGCTCTGAGCTGCCCCGTAAGAAGTCTGGCTGCCCTGAGGGTGCCATGCAGAGGAAACTGATGCTGCATGGAAAGGCATGTGTAGAGACCTCAGTGACAGCCTCAGCTGAGGTCCCTGCCAACAGTCAACATCAAAGCATTTGTCTTCCCAGCAGAGCCCCAGACATCATGGAGAAAAGACAAGCCATCCCCACTGTGTTCAGTCTGAATTCCTGACTCACAGAATTCATAAGCATAATAAAATTGTTGCTTAAGCAGCTAAATTTTGAGGGAGACTTAATATATTAAATCAAGGTCAAATGACATCACAGCATGTTGTATAGATAAAAGACACACGTACACACAAAAGCTAGAGCAGCAAAGAGAAGTGGAAAAGGTGAATCATCCTAAAACACAAGGTAATACAGGCACATTGAACTCCTTTATGAATAATGAACTTAAGCATTTTTTCATGAATTTATTTCAGGAAAAATTCTTTTGTATTACATTAATATTAATTTGGATTTAAAGTTCATATGGTTTTGTTCTATTTATTATGTAAATTAATTTTGGTTCTTTAGTTATATAAAATTATAAGCAAAAGGAATTTATGAATAGCTAAAACTGATACATATAGAATATATATTATAATAAAAACTCTGAAATGTCCTAAAAAATATTTCCATTAAAAGCCTGAATATAATGATTAAATTTGAGAAATATTGTTTTTACTATTATCAGTTATCTTCTGCTTAAAAACCCACCAAAACACCCTATTGCCTGTATTGTACCTGATTCTTTGGATTAAGTCCAAACACCCCTGTAGGAAACACAAGCTCCTTCACTATCTGCACCCAAAATCATCTTAGTTTATTTCTTACTTTCACCCACTTGTCCTGTGCTCAAATCACCCTGAACTTCTCCCCTGCAACTCCTATTTCTCCAGGAAGATCCAGCTTAAGTGCCACTGTCTCTATGAAGTCTTTTTGGAATCCCCAGAGGATTCAGTGTCCCCACAAAATGTATCAGTTGGGCCTTGCAGGAAACAGATGGCACATTCAAATGGGTAATATGAGGACATTACTGGAAAGGAACTGTGGGTTACAATGATCCCACAGTTCTATGATGATGTAGGTTGTAGAAAAAGCTGGGGCACTCAATACCACCCCCCAACACACACACTTTTCTCTTCCTGTAATTTGCTGCCAGGGTCCCCATTGGCTGAACCCAACCAGAAGCCAAATGGCAAAGAAACTATGTGGTTAATTTCATGTGTCAACTTGATTGGGCTAAGGGAGGCCCACATAGCTGGTAAAACATTATTTCTGAATGTGTCTGTGAGGGCGTTTCTGGAAGAAATTAGTATTTGAATCAGTAAACTGAATAAAGAAGGTCATCCTCCCCGATGCAGGTGGGCATCATTCAGTTCGTCGAGGACCTCAATAGAACAAAAAGGCAGAGGAAAGAAGAATTTGTCCTCTGCTGAGCTGAGACATCCATCTTCTCCTGCCCTTGATCTAGCACTCCTATTTCTTAAGCCTCCAGAACTTGGACTGGCTCTTACACTATTGGCTCCCCTACTTCTCAGACCTTTCAGTTTGAGACCGGAACTACATTAAAGGCATTTCCGGGCCTCCAGTGGGCAGATGGAAGATAAAGGGACATTTCAGACTCCATATTTGCATGCTAATTCCTCATAGTCTCTTTCCACGCATACATATACATTTGACCCTTGAACAATATAGGCTTAAACTGCATGGGTCCACGTACATATAGAGTTTTTTCAATAAAAGTTACACTGAGTATGCCTACCTCTCCTGCCTCTCCTTCTACCTCCTTCATCTATTCTGCCTCTGCCACCCCTGAGACATCAAGACCAACCCCTTCTCTTCCTCCTCCTCCTCCAGCCCACTCAACAAAAAGATGACAAGAATGATGACCTCTGGAATGTTCCACTTCCACTTAATGAATGGTAAATATATTTCTCTTCCTTATAAATGTCTTAGTAACATTTTCTTTTACCTAGCTTACTTTATAGTAAGAATACAGCATATAATACATATAACATATAAAATACATGATAATCAACTATTTATGTTATTGGTAAGGTTTCCAGTCAACAGTAGGCTGTGAGTAGTTAAGTTTTGGGTGAGCCAAAAGTTATACATGAGTTTTTGACTGCATGGGGGGGCAGTCAGTGCCCCAATCTCCATGTTGTTCAAAGGTCAACTGTGTGTGTCCTGTTGGTTCTGTTTCTTTGAAGAACCCTAATACAGGTATCCATTGATACAGTCCATATAGATCAGTCTCCCCAAGGAAAAGAGCACAGAGGAGAAGGATGGAGAGTGGATACAAGGGTGTGAGACAACAAAAGATATCCAGACTTTTAATTTATAATTCAATGACATTCTATTGCTATGATCTGTTTTCATGAGCTTTTTCCCACTGGACTATGTCTGACCCTGCTGTTATTATCTTCCATGTTCTCTACACTTGGAAAAGGGTTTGGGCTCTTTGGACTTAATTTATATCTCTTAAATTAAGACACCTTAATAAGTGTTTATTGAATTAATTGAATTAATAAAACAACGATATGGATATACCAAAAGGATAATTGGTATTCTGTGAATGTTTCTCAAATTTTATTCTTAAAAATTTTCTTTACAGTTTAGCTATTTGTGTTGTATTTTCGTTTATCTGAGTCTTGTTAATAAGATATTAGTTATTTAGGCCAGTTAGAATTTTATTCCATAACAAAGTTTGTTTTAGACTGTTTTATTTTTGTGTACACAATTGTGGGGCAATTTAATTTATAAAATAGGACACATTTATGGCACGTGGTTTAAAATTTTCCCTTCAGTTTTGTACTGATTTCCTAAATTCTTTATACTATTTGTATGGATCTTGTCAATCAAATTTATTCTGTATAAGAGATTAATAGAGGAATGCTACATTATAAGCCTTCCAGTTTCATTGAATGATTTTTAGTATTCTGTAACACTTTTTTGTAATTAAGATTTAAATACCCAATCCCTCAAGACTTGCCATACAGAGAGCTGTCAATCAAGGAATTGGCAGGCTCTATGAACTGCATGATGAAGTCTTTATCCCTACTCTCTGATGCCTTCAAGACCAGCTTTTGCGAGCTGATCCTTCATTTCACATGTCTTAGAACTCACTCACACTTCTTATGCTTGGAAATGTAACACACAAAGTGACAACGTAATCCACAGCTAATAAGTTAGCGGCTATAAAAATGAACATCCACATTAACTTGCCAAGCATGAAGAATGGAGGTGTTACACTGTACTCGTGTATATATGTCTGCCAGGGCAATAGTACATATGCCTTTGGAGATGCTTCTAAGTTATGCAGAGAAGCCGACAATAATTCTTGAACTTTGTTGTCAGGATCCAATTTCATTTAAGAGCCAGACCAACAGCATCAAAACACTTGGCCATGATTAGCCACAATCCAGCCGGCAAGAAAAACATGCAAAACTATCCCTTCGTTTGTAAATTTTGTGAAAATAAGGCTATCTCAGTACACTGTGTTGTGTCCTAGTTCAGGGTATTTACTTTTACTGGGAAAAATAACAGCAATGAAAGAGTTAGATCTTTTTTCTGCATGTCTCTTAACTCATTACACAGTCAAGTAAAACTAATAGCTACTATCATTATTTAGAGAGAAATTTTGGTCTAAAATTGATGTCATTAGTTACCAAGAATAAAAGTACAACTCTAATATATTTTGTAATTTCCATTCAAAATGTAAAATATTAAGTTTCTATCAGTTACAAGCAATTATATTTAGAAGAAGCTACTATAAAATTTAATAGCAGCCTAAAACTTGAACCCCACACCATAAAACTGAGCTCTTCCCATTGAAATCTAATTTTAAGTTTACCTATCCTATTCAGTAGGTTAGGATATTTGACACACAATGCTTTAAACATTTATAAATTATTGATCTGTATACATTCTTTTAATGTATTATATTGGTGAACATTGTTTTTGATAAATATGTTATCTTACCCTCTTCTCAATATCATTTTACAGAATTGTGTAAGCTTGTGATCACATACATGAGGGAGGAGCACCTCAAGTTCACTGACAAGGTGAGCAAAGATTTAAGTGGAAGCAGAGCTGCTGAGTTCCTGTTTTAGTGGTATTTAGCGTTGCTTATTTTAGTACCCACAAGAACCCCACCAGGAGACATCTCTTATCCCCATACTGATTCATATGTTGAGATTCAGGAAGGGTGGATAAGTTACCGAAATTGACAGGGCTGGTAAATTATAAAGCTGGGACATAAATCCAGATCTAATTAAAAAGCATGTCCTTTTTACTATTCTACATAATCATCTAATGTACAGAAAGTAAAACAGACTATAAACTCTTGAAAAATAGGAGCTCTGCCCAAAAATGCTATTGTGTATCACTGCGTCTGTCTGCATGTCTATACATATGTATGTATATATTCATTCATTCATTTATTCATTCACTCAGCAAGCATACATTCAGTGTCTCCTCTGAGCCAGGCACTGTGCTAGGCCCTGGGAATACAATGGTGAACAAGATAGACAAGGAGCCCTGCCCTCAATGTACTCACAGGCTACAGAGGATTGCGAAAAAACAGAAAGACAATGATAAGGCCGGGCGTGGTGGCTCACGCCTGTAATCCTAGCACTCTGGGAGGCCAAGGCGGGCAGATTGCTCGAGGTCAGGAGTTCGAAACCACCCTGAGCAAGAGCGAGACCCCATCTCTACTATAAATAAAAGAAATTAATTGGCCAACTAATATATATAGAAAAAATTAGCCGGGCATGGTGGCGCATGCCTGTAGTCCCAGCTACTCAGGAGGCTGAGGCAGGAGTATTGCTTGAGCCCAGGAGTTTGAGGTTGCTGTGAGCTAGGCTGACACCACGGCACTCACTCTAGACTGGGCAACAAAGTGAGACTCTGTCTCAAAAAAAAAAAAAAAAGAAAGACAATGATAATAAAGTGTGGTCACTGCCACAGGGGGAGGAGGGGAAAGGTGCAAGAGAAATTGATTCCCAGAATCTGGGAAGGCAGGGCTGGGTGTGGTGGCTCATGCCTGTAATCCTAGCACTCTGGGAGGCTGAGGAAGGAGGATCACTTGAGCTCAAGAGTTCGAGATCAGCCTGAGCAAGAGTGAGACCCCCGTCTCTACTGAAAATAGAAAATTAGCCGAGTGTCATGACGCACACCTGTAGTCCCAGCTATTCAGAGGCTAAGGCAGGAGGATCACTTGAGCCCCGGAGTTTGAGGTTGCTGTGAGCTAGGCTGACGCCACGGCATTCTAGCCTGGGTGACAGAGTGAGACCCTGTCTCAAAAAAAAAAGTATCTGGGAAGGCCACTTGAAGGAAGTAGCATCCAAGCAAAGGCTTCATAAACAAATATGCATTATCCAGGTGCAGGGAATTGGGGGTGCTGCTGCATGCAGACAGGGGTCCTGGGTGAGCAAAGGCCTTGAATGCAGGACAAAGCAGCACTGAGAAGGTGGCAGTGATGGTGGAGAGAGGAAGTGATGTTGTAGAGGAATCTACAGACATGTTGAAGGGATGGGAAAGAATAAGATCACATCTAGGCCGGGCGCGGTGGCTCACGCCTATAATCCTAGCATTCTGGGAGGCCGAGGCAGGCAGATTGCTCGAGGTCAGGAGTTTGAAACCACCCTGAGAAAGAGCAAGACCCCATCTCTACTATAAATAAAAAAAAGAAATTAATTGGCCAACTAATATATAGAGAAAAAATTAGCCGGGCATGGTGGTGCATGCCTGTCGTCCCAGCTACTCGGGAGGCTGAGTCAGGAGGATTGCTTGAACCCAGGAGTTTGAGGTTGCTGTGAGCTAGGCTGACACCATGGCACTCACTCTAGCCTAGGCAACAAAGTGAGACTGTCTCAAAAAAAAAAAAAAAGATCACATCTATAGGCGAGGACAAGCTCTCTGAGCAGAGGACAGATAGGGGATGAGGTGGGCCGGGCACGAGTTGGGAGGTCAGCTAAGAGAAGTGATGGTAGCCTGGGATCCTAGGGACTGGGAAGTGGGAAGGCTGAGTCTGGGGACAGGAGATGAGGGAGGGAAAGCACACCGTAGGCTACCAGGAAGGTTTGTAGAGTTTCTCGGGAATATTGAGAGGAAAACACTGAAAGAATTAATACAGGTCAAATCCTATCACATGAAACTGCATGGGGAAATAATTCTAAATGACCACTCTCCAGTGATGAAAATGAAGATTTATCATGAGTGCCGAAGTAGAGATCTTCCTTTGACAAAAACTGCAGCATCTAGACAGAAAATCTCTAGCAATGACCCAAATGTTTATGGCAGCGCAATTCACTATTGCAAGTACATGGAAACAGCCCAAGTGCCCATCAATTCATGAGTGGATAATCAAAATTTGGAATATTACTCAATGGAATATTACTCAATGGAATATTACTCAATTCTAAGAAATGACAGCGAGCTAGCACCATTTATAATATCCTGGATTAATCTTAAGCCCATTATCCAAAGTGAGGAGACACAAGATCATAAAAATGTGCTCCACATGTACTCACCATCAAATTGGTACTGACTGATTAAAACTATGGTGCTCAAATGGTGGTAGTGCTCACCAGGGATTCGGAGGAGGGGGGAGACCCACATCTTAGGGATGTGGTGAGCATTGTGGAGGGGAAGGGCATACCTCTAACCCTTCCTAGGGAGAGGCAAAGATATAAAATGTACCCAAAATGTCAACAACAACAAAAAAACTTTTATCGGGTGTCTGGCAGGTCGAGGGGGGGAGGGGACGGGTGGATACTTACATAATGAGTGCAACGCACCACCTGGAGGATGGACATGCTTGAAGCCCTGACATGGAGGGGGAGGGGGTGGCAAGGGCAATATATGTAACCTTAATAATATATATACCCCCATAATATGATGAAATAAAAAGAAAAAAAATCTCTAGCAATGAAATAATCAAGAATTTTGAGGTATTTATCTTTGAAGGAGTGGGGGGACTTAATCTGACATCCCGAGATGGATAGGGAAGAAGTCATTCTTTTCTCTCCAGTCAAGAGAGGTTCTACAATTCTGCATTTCCTTGCTTTGCCAGGATCAGATTTACTCCATGATTAGTGAGGATGTTGGGACCCAAAAATAAATGTGGGCAGAGGGAGGTTATGTTTGGACATTAGCCAGATTTCTTCAACCCAAAAACATTTCATATATTTCTTGGAATGTATCATTATAACAGTTAATTAAAATTATTATCAATCAGATTTCATTAATTTTACATGTTAGTACTTTTTAAACATGTACAGGATAGTTTAAAATTTTTAAAGTATTTGTTGTTGGAAGATTATAATGGACTAAATGTTTATATCCCCCCAAAATTCATATGTTGAGACTCTAATCCCGATGTGATGGTGCTTGGAAATGGGACATTTGGAAGGTACATAGGTCTTGAAGGAGGAGCCCTCATGAGTAGGATTAGTGTCCTTCTAAGGAAAGTCCAGAGAACTCACTCGCTCTCTTCCTGCCACGTGAGGATACAGTGAGAAGCCGGCATTCTGCAGCTCTGAAGAAGACCCTCAGCAGAGCCCAAGCATGCTGGTACCCTGATCTCAGACTTCCAGCTTCCAAAACCATGAAGAAATGTCAGTGGCTCGTAAGCCACCCAGTCTATGATGCTTGGTTATAGCAGCCTGAACTAGACAAACATATGGTTCTTCAGTGAGATGAAGGAAGATTTCCCAAACCTCCTCAACACAACTCGCCTCTGACTCAGAGAACACAATAAAGAGTTGTTTCATAAAATGTTACTGACCTCAGGGTTTATAGTGAACTATTATATTTTTATAATTATTAACTATAAGGCTTATCTTTAATTACTGGGTGGGATATAACGTAATTGTGTCATCTTTCACAAATGACTGGCTCATTATGGCATTTTAGAGCTGTATTTAAAACACTTTTGAACTTAATCTTCTCAAGTGTATTATGCCAATATTCCAATGTCAATTTTGTATTTGATGTAATATAGAATGTATTGTTTTATGAATGAACCCTAGATGTATTAGGTTGTACTACAGTAAATTTTCATTCTTAGCCAGGTGCGGTGGTTCACGCCTGTAATCCTAGCACTCAGGGAGGCTGAGGCGCTGAGGCGGGAGAGGATCGCTTGAGCTCAAGAGTTCGAGATCAGCCAGAGCAAGAGACCTGTTTCTACTAAAAATAGAAAAAAATTAGCCGGGCATGGTAGCATGCTCCTATAGTCCCAGTGACTCAGGAGGCTGAGGCAGGAGGATCAATTGAACCCAGGAGTTTGAGGTTGCTGTGAGCTAGGCTGATGCCATGTCACCCTAGCCCAGACAACAGAGCAAGACTCTGTCTCAAAAATAAATAAATAAAATAAAATAAAAATTTTCATTCTTATATGTCCAAGTGGTTAAAAATTAGCACCTTCATACATTTCAAATCTAATCTTTACATATTTTTTTACCCTTTTCTATTATCAAGAGGGATTAGTTGCAGCCACTCAATCATTAAGTAAAATGCTTAAAGCAAGTAACATCCATATAGCATATATCCCATTAAATACTTGTTAAAAGTAGTTTACCAGTCTGTAAGAATTAACTTTACACAGGGTAGGTGAGAGGTCCACAAATATGATTGTGTATATGTTTGAGTTAAGTTTGTGATTTTTCACTAGAATAATAAAGACAGGTCTGTACGTTCTGTGTTTGAATAAAACCCCAAAGGGCAATTGCTGAACACAAATGATCTATTTACTAGTCAACGCCTTTCACAATAACAGAGAGGAGAAAGCTACTAAAAACTATACAAAAGCAATGTCTTCAATAGAGTATAGGGCAAAAAAGCAGGCTCTCCCTGAGAAAATAGGAAGATTCATGGACTTTAATCTGAGAACCTAGTTTGTCCAGATGGTTGAGATGCAGGCCCGCTGGCCCCTTGTGCCTCTGAGATCCAGGAAGGGTAGATCTGCTGAGGGCAGAGGTCTCTGGGGGGCTGAGGGATGCCACATTTTGCCATTAATAGCTAGAAGACCAGGTGTCCCATACAATCATTGGGTAGAGCAGCTTGCCATTTACACCTTTTATGAATTATATTTATCTGAAACTCTACACTTGTTTAGCAGTACAAGTAGCCTGAATTTCTAGATTTGTTCTATCCATATGTGCATTCTTAGTTCTTGAAAACCCTGGAAAAAAAAAATGGAAGTTTATAAATTATAAATTAGAAGTGATCATCCTTGGCCGTAAAGGACTTCTTGGACAGAAAAGATGAATATACATGAAAGAATTAGAGAACACATCTTCTTACACAATTCCCTTCCTCCCTAGGGGCATTCCTTATTACAATACACTTACATAGCACCTCCTCCCCAATAGCCCAAACACCGTCTGTGGAACAAACTGCTGAATAAATACTTCTCACAATCCTCTTTTAACAAGTGAGTCCATCTGGAAAACCAATTCAGGTCCTCCATTTTAATCAAAAACCTATCTAATTTGGGGATCTACCTTAATCTATTTTTTTTTATGATAGGGCAATAGCTCAGAAATTAAAATAATGCTAATGAAAACTCATACTACAGACAACTCCATTCCCATTCATTGAGCCTATCATGTGCCCTTTAGTTAGTGTTTTAGATATTTTCTATACCTCTGTAATCCTTACAATACTGCCTGCAAGATGCTACTCAAAGAGGACGTTTGCTACTCAGAGAGGCAGAGCCTGAATAAGCAACCTGCCAAGGCGACAGGGCAGTGGGAACCTCAAGTCCATCTTCTATCTACTGCGCCAATTCGTTTCCCAAACGTTAGTCACCAGGGAAGCTAGAGACTGGAACATGAGAATTGTTTCTTTGCTTGTTTGCATGACCATGAAAAAGTCTGACTCACCTTTCCTACAGAAAGTTTTCAAAGTTTCTAGAGAAATATACAAAAATCCACTGGGAATTTTAAGTGCTCATTTAGAAAAGAAAAAAAAAATGCACAGTACAACTACCACCCGGATTTACCATTATTACTAGTGAGCTTCCTCCCCTCTGCTGGGTCACGTGGAACTGACGATGTTCTTTTAGAATGTTTTCCTGAAGCTCAGGCTGTCTCGTCCCCAGTGAAGTTGTTCTCTTCTCCCTCCCCCCACCGCAGCCTCAGATCCTCTAAGGGCCTCTAGGTCTGTCACACATCCCTGTCCTCTGTGAGCCCGAGAACATCTGCTCACCATCCTTCAAACCAAAGCCCACTTGTGCCAGCCCCTCAGGCCACTGGAATGTTGACCTCCCCCCCATCTTTTCCTCTCCAAACTTGATTACAAATGTATTTTTAGCTCTGTGGATCATATTTTTCAACACTTCAGTCATTTCGAGGGGCTCTGCTTATTTTCCTCCTATTTCTCCATGTTGTGTAATATTCCTTTGAGTTATCTTTGTCCAAGGAACTCCAAGAACTTGATGATTCAGCTCTCCACCCACATACCCGCGGGAGGCGAAGGCTCTCCTCCCTGCTTCTCTGAGGTACAAAACTGTTTGGCTCAGGTACAGCTCTGTTTTTCCAGCTGTAAAGCAGCAGTTGACCAGATTTATTTCTTCATACTGAAAGCTGACATGCGGCAAAGTGTGTTATGCAGCGGTAGGGTGAATGCAAGGCCTTGGAAAAGCAAAATGGAACCTTGCAACTCAGCGAGTGGCTGTGAACCTATGCAAAGAGACAGGCCTAGAGATTTTATCAGGTTCCAGGTGTCAGATTAGCTGCTGGGAATAAACGGGAATAAAGCCTAATCCCTGCCCTTCAGGAAGAAGAGGCACAGGTGGGTCAACATGTATTCATTCAGTGAGTCTGTAGACACTTAATAAGCAGCTATTGTGTGCTAGACATTCGTTATTCTAGGCCCTGGGAGTACATCAGCGACCAGCACAGACAAAATCCTAGGAGATTATTGGATTATAGTAGATAATTATATGGGCTCTGGAGTCAGGCCTCCTGGGTTCAAATGCTGGATGTATAATACTGCGAAGAATATTTACCTCTCTGTCCCTCAATTTCCTCATCTGCAAAGCAGGGATGACAACGGTATCTACTACACAGGGTTGTTATGAGGATTAAATGAGCTAACACAAATATAAGAGCTTAGAACAATGTCCAGCACATAGCATGAGGTCCATGATCTTAGCTCTTATTACCTTAGATGATTACATCACAGAATGATGAGTGCTCTGTTCAAAAGAAGTGAAGCACAAGGCTCTCTGGAGACACAGAGGCCAAACACCTTGCTAGGACAGGTAGGGGCAAGGCTGCTGAGAGGAGATGGCACCAGAGTCCTGACCAGGACCTGACCAAATGAACAACAAAAAGAATGAAATTCCTGGCAGAGGGAACACTGCGTTCGAAGGTTCAGAAGCAAAGGAGAGACTGCATTTCAATTCTTAGAAATGCATGTAGGCTTAGTGCAAGCGGTGGGAGGTTGGGGACGAGCTGGGGGAAAGAGGGCTAAGCAGAGACCAGAGCAGAATAAGGGATTTGGACTTGATCCTGCAGCAGGGGCA
>VSMD01099975.1:0-25801 GCA_008750895.1 Mirza zaza | reverse complement strand
TCCCCACCAGGGAGACTAGTGTGTGTCCCAATTCACCCACAGGGAGCCCAAGCTGGGTCTATGTCTCTCAACCTCAGGCTCTGCCCCGTTCTCCTGGGATCACCATGCCAGCAGCACCTGGGAGGGCTGGCGGGCAGAGAGCTCACAGTCTGAGTTCCCCTTAGTCAGCTGTAGGGCCCCAAAAGGGAAGGTCCCGTTCCCTGGAGGTGCCTCCGGCTGGTGGCTATATTGTCTCTCTGTCTCTCTGGGCAGCCGCGGGTAGGGTCGGGGGAGGGGAGGAGGAGGCAATATGGCGTCTGGCGCGCGGCTCGGGTCTGTGCACACGGAGGTGCCCGAGGGAGTTGGGAGCCTGGTGCCGCGTCCGCTACTGGCTTACCGCTCACTGGCGGCAGTTGTCCCTGGGCTGGTGTCCTCAGGTCCCTCCGCTTGCTGGGGAGCCCTCCCGCAGTCCGGGATGCAGGGGAGGGGAAACGGCAGATCCACCTACCCTTCCCGCTGGTCTCCGGGCTGCTCCGGGGGTCCCAGACTCCAGTTCTCCTCCGCGACCTCCTCCCGTGGAGTCTCCCGTGGTCTCAGGTACTCCTCCTGCCGACCTTCATCCGATGTAGGCTCGTCTTCTTGCTTCTTTCTTCTAATTTCTGCTAGAATCTGACTTTTCTTCATAGACACTCTGTCTGGCGGTGTTTCTCATCCGCCATCTTCTGGGCGGGGCCCCATATAAGGCTTTTATACTGAAAATTACAAAGCACTGCTTAACAAAATTAAATAAAACAGAATTAAATAAAATAAAATAAATAAAAAGATGTATAGCAGGTTCAATGATTAGAAGATTCAATAATGTTTAATGTCAAATTCTCCTAAACTGATCTACAAATTCAACACAATCTCCATTAATACTTGTGATGGTTAATTTTATTTGTCAACTTGACTGGGTTAAGGGATGCCCTGTAGCTGGTAAAACAATATTTTGGGTATGTCTGTGAGGGTGTTTCTGGAAGAGATTAGCATTTGAATCTGTCAACTGAGTAAAGTGAAGTTCTGCCCTCACCAAAGTCAGTGGGCATCATCCAATCTACTGAGGGCCCACCTATAAAAATAGAAGAAGGGCAAATTTTGTCTCTCTCTTTTTGAGTTCTTCCTGCCTTGGAGATTGGAGTAGCTGATTCTCAGGCCTTTGGACTCAGGATTTACATCAGGCTTTCACCCTCCACACTCCTCCGTCCTCTGTGTTCTTAGGCCTTCAACCCCAGACGGAATTATAGCATGAGCTTTTCTGGTTCTCCAGCTTTTAGACAGCCTATTGTGGGACTCCTCAGCCCTCAGAATTGTATGAACTAATTCTTATAACAAATTTCCTCTTATATATCTACATATATCCTATTGTTTCTGTTTCTCTGGAGAAGCCTAATACAATATGTCAATGAATTTTCTGGAGATATTGAAAAAGATTTCTCAAATGTATATGAAAATGCAAATGATCTAGAAATGCCAAAGCCAAATTTAAAAGTGAAAGAAGTTGAAAGATTTACTGACCGTAAGATTTATTATAAAGCTATAATAGTTAAGACAGTTTGATTTTGGTAGAAAGATAAACATATACAGATCAAAGAAAGAGAATATAGAGTCCAGAAAGTGAAACCCACATTTCATGATCAATTAATTTTTGACAGAAGTGCCAAGGCAATTCAATGGAGGAAAAGATAGTCTTTTCAACAAATAGTGCTAGAATACCTTGACTATCTACATGGGGAAAATGAGCACAATTCTTACCTTACCTTATACTACAAACAATAATTAAGTTGAAATGGAGCAGACTCAAAAGTAAGAACTAAAAGTATTAAACATATAGAAGAAAACATAAAAGAAAATACTTGTGACTTTGGGGTAGGCAAATATTTCTTAGGTACAATAAAAAACAACATGAATCTTAAGAGAAAAAAATAAAAATTTATACTTTAACAAAATTAAAGACTTTTGCTCTTTGAAACACATCGTTAAAAAAATGAAAAAGCAAGTCAAAAAATTGGAGGAAATATTTGCAATACTTATATTTGACCAAAGGCTTGTATTTAGACAGACTATGTAAAGCAGTGGTCCCTAACCTTTTGACACCTGGAACTCGTTTTGTGGAAGACAGTTTTTCCACGGATGGGTTGCAGGGGTGGAGGTGGGGTTGCATTGCTGCCTGAGCTCCAACTCAGATCATCAGGCCTTGGGAAGCCCAATCCAGATTCCCCCCAATGCCATGGGCACAGTTTGCTGGGGGGAGGGCAGGCTCAGGAGGTGATGCAATCGATGGGAAGCAGGTGTGGGTGCAGGTAGGGTTTTGCTCATTAACCTTCAATTCTCATGCCGCTGTGTGTTGGTTTCTGGCGGCACCCAGTCTGCGAACTGGACTTTGTAGACCATAGCTGTAAAGAATTCTTCAACTCGGTAAGACTAAAAACAGTTCAATAAAAATATGGGCAAAATATTTAAACAGACATTTAATTTAAAAAATATGTGAATGGCCAATAATCACATGAAAAGATGTACAGTATCATTAACCATCAGGGAAATGAAAGTCCAAACCACAGTCAGATATCACTATTTACCTAAAAGTGTAATAACTAAAATAGAAAAGGTTGATAACAGAAAGTATGGGTGAGGTTGTGAACAAATGGAATTCTCGCATGCTACTCTTCAGAATAAAAAATGATACAGCTTCTTTGGAAAACCAGTTGGCAGTTCCTTAAAAAGTAAAACATGTACTTACCAAACAACCCAACCATTCCATTCCTTTACTCAAGAGAAAACAAAACATATATCCACACAAAGACTTGGTCACATATGTTCATAGTAGTTTTATTTCTAATTGTTAAAAACCCAATTCCTATTATCTACTTAGAATGTAGAATGTGGCAAAAAACATCCCTTTTAACCTAACAATGAGAAAAAGTTAAAAATCATAGCACTTATTGAGCCCATCAGAGAGCTGAGGTTGCAAGGCAACAAGTAAATTGATTTCAAAGAAGGATAAGCACCTCCATGGAGAGATAGACACATGTACCATTTCACTTTTAGCAGAGCACAGGAGAAAGAGGTGACTCTAATACAAGCAGGATTTTTAAAAAATCAGATATAATTTTGTCAAGACTTTTTACTGGAGACATTCTAAATCCCTGGTACTAAATCCATAAATCCTTTGCTTTTTGTTCCTCATTCCAAAATGTGCCATCTGTAATAGAATGACTTTTCTACTTGCCAAAGTAGAGATTTTCTTCCTTCTGAATATGGCAAACACCCTTGATAAAAACAAAAACTGTTTTTAAACAAGCTGTACAACTTCTTTCAAATTCAGCTTCTTGATTACCTTCCAAACCTCCAAAACACAATTAAAAGTCTATTTTCTTCAAATACCCTTTTCCAAATGATTAGAAGAGCCTTTTCCCATACTCAATGCTATAAATATACCAACATGCATTATTATTAGTGTTATTTGTTTTAATTCATAAGTTCCTTAAAAGAAGGAAAACTTTTGTTTAATTTGCATATTCTTTATTTTGGGATGAGATAGAAAAGATGAGGATGGGAGTTGGAAGAGGAGGAGGGAGAGAAAGAAGTGGAGACATAACAAAGTGGAAGGAAGAAAGAAAAGAGAAGAGAGGGAGGAAAAAGAGAGGGTTAAAGGGAAGGAGAGAAGAAAGGAAAAGAGGGAAGTGAGAAGCAGGGAAGGAGGAGAGCAGAAAGGAATAGAGCTAGGGAAAGAGAAAAAGAAGATGAGTCCAGACTGGACAGGGGCAGAAATGTTTTAAGTAGTCACCCTGGGCAAGGTGTTTCCAAATGCCCTAGTAAGAAGGAATTAGAAGTCCACACCAGAATTATATATTATTTCAGTTTGATTTTCTAAGTATTTGTGTTTACATATATGTTGTAAAAACACAATGAAGTTTCTTCCATAACATTCATGACTGAGGTTCAATTCTTTGATCACGTGTTGATGTTAATTTTGTACAGTCAACAGTTGTTTCCAATGCAGTGCCTACTCCTTTAATAGTGATTAGTGGTACTAAAACTCAAAACCAAGTGATGGCACCTGGACTATCCTCAGCAGTGCTGGTGATATTGGTACTCACTGCTACCCTTCTCATGGCTTGGGGAATCCAGCTGACAGAAATTCCAGAACGGCCAGATGTAAAAGAGACATGCCCGAGCAAGAACTAGCTGCTAGTCTCAGGATTGACATCTGAGGTCAAGAAGGTGAAAGCTATTTAGTTGCTGAACTGTGGGAAACCCTACACTTCAAGAGAGACACCAGGCAGGTTAGTAACAGGGGCAGGCTCTAAACCTGTGCTCTAAGGTTTCTATGGAAAATTCCATAGAGACTGTATGGAAATTTTCCCAGGGTGCTCCATATCCAAAGCTCTGGTAGAGCCCTTTCTCCAGATGTGACTCTGAGAAGACAGGCAGTCTCATTGCTATCCTGGTGTGGATTTGTGTTTTCTCCCTGGTTCGGTCTTTTCGTTGCTCTAGTGATCACTGAGCCCTCTGTGTGGGCAGAAGTAGGAAAAGCACAGCTCTGGAAAGTCACGTGCAGCCACTATGCCTCATTAGATTCTGGAAAGTTACCTGCCTTGATTTAAGTGCATTTTTCCCCTCTCAGAAATTAGGCAGTGGAGTGTGACCTACATAGGACCACATGGTCTTCCTGAAGTCACAGGAGAAGACAAGAAGCAATGCAGCTGGCTCCTTTGTCCCTTGCTATTTCTCTCCCTCGTGTAAAATGAGAGTGCCAGGGCCAGTTCCCATGTCTATCTGGTGTACTATGAGGAATTAACAGCTATTGGTTTAGAAAAGAATATACATGTGGAAACTTTCTAAAAATGGACAGCAGCATAATACAATGCCTGGGAAACCTGAGAGAATTATTTCTTGATTAATAATTTTTGAGAGGTCTTCTAATAAGAAGATGCATATTATTCTGTTTGTTTTAGATATTTGTCCAGAATCCATAAGTCATGTATTTATTAAGCATAAATTTATTGTTAAGTATCTTCTAGAGCAGAATTTATTCAAACATGAGACCAAAGGTATTTCTATTTGTTACCTATATATACATTTTTAGTTCTTGAGAGAAATAGAGTTAAATAAATAGCTAATATTTTGAGCTGATAATGTGGTTTGGAGAAAACAGAGCTTTCCTGTTTTTACATCCTGGATTTAAAAGGTTCTAAATATAAACCTTAATAACACTGCTGGACATCAGCATAAGCAAGATAAAGTGAATGTCTTTATTTAGTAACTGAAGCCCTGTAGTTTCGGTTTGAGCAACACTCTACAAGTGACCTTCTGAGATACCACAGTTTATTTCTGGGATTTTAAATTGGGTGTAAAATTAAAATTGTATGTGCATCGCACTATATATTTTTATATGGTGGAAACATAAGGGAGAACTTTCTTATAATGAGAGATATCAAAGGCGGATAGTGTTACAATTTACCAGCTGTTGGGGATGTGAGAGGAGGTGATGAGATTTTAAGTCTCGGTGACACTGAGGGTTCATTCAAATTCTAAAATTAGAGGACTCTTACTTCCAAGTTTGTTAGAATCAAACATGGGCATTTATTTCACTGTTACACTGTGAATGTTTATTTCCCCAATGCCTTCAATGTTCTCCACCCAAATACCTCTGCTCTTGATGTCTGGTTGTCTTTGTCCATGGAAACTTTTGATTATCTGTCCCTTATTCTCCCCTTCATGTCTAGAGCTTCTATGTTCTTGCTCTAGCCCCAGGGTGGACAGACAAACCCAGAAATTATTAGCAGAAGCAGCAGGAAGTGAGGAACACAAGAGGTGAGCAGTAAATAAAAGTTGCCTCTTTTAACTTCAAAGTGTATTGGGCTAAAGAGAATGATGGTGGGAAGGCTTTAAATGGGACATTAGGACCTTGTAGCTATATGTTAGTATTTGTGAAAGGAAAGCAATTTGTCTCCTTCATGGAAGCAGGTTTTCTTCTGCAAGGTTTTCTTCCAAGCTCTTGTCTTTCCACCTTTCGGGTTGCACGCTCTTTCTTGTTTAACCAACTTCTATTCATTTACGAAACTTACACATCCTATATCTCATTCCCTCGAAATCATTACCTCTGTTGCTAGCTACCCCAAAAACCTAATCCTAGCAATGAATATACACAGTTAAATGTGTTCCTCTTTTTCAGATAATGAATTTGCATCTCAGTAAAGGGTCTTATCTTAGTCACTCTGCTCTCTCAAGAGAAGGCCATTGAGGGAGACATTTGGAAACCTTCTAATGACCCTTGATTACAACAGGTAGGCATTTGTGCAGCCCACCTACTTTTTGGTACCAGTTTGAGGAGTGTACAATTCCTCTGTCCGTCATTGCTCCCTTTGCCCTCTCCCAAATGACACTATTACCCAATGCAGCTGCTAGAAGGGTGAGGGAAAGTTGCAATTTGCCAATAATGGGCTTTTCTGAGTGGCATTGACATGAAATGCAGCAGCATAGGTGACCCGTGAACCAACCTGTGAGTCCTAAAGTACCACCAAGCACAGGGGTAAAGTCACAGAGCTGGTAAGTAGCAGAACACATTGTTGGTTTATTCTCTCTACAACAAAAAAGTGGGTAAGAGGGAAGGGAGAGAATACTCAAACAGAATATAGCTGGGGAGATTTCTTTTAAAAAATGGGAAAGGGGGATAGAAGCAAGAACCTCTTGGACATTCAGGTTTTTTCAACAGATCAGTAGCCAGCATTGCATTCTTTCAGACAACTAATTTTGGCAGCCAAATTTCATGTTGGTGAGTAATCTTGATTTTCAGCTGTATCAAACAGAAGCAAGGTACACTCTAATCCTCATCAATAGCAAAGCTGTGAGCAGTTGAAGGCCTCTGTCATCTTGCCTATGTGTGTGGAAAGTAACAAATGCCACCAACACAGAACAGCTGGTCCCCAGGGTTTTGCAAGCACAGCATCTCTGCTGAAAAGAGATTGGATCTTTTCCTCTTTCATGCTGATATAAAAATAAAACTACCTGAATCCCTCTAAGTGCTCCCATGGCCAGCTGCCTGCCATCTATTAGTAGAAAAGATTGGCTGAGCATAATGAATGGTACTTTCTGTGTTTTGATAAAAATGACCTGAATATAGATTTTCAAGTTCAGTATTATATTTCCCTATAGAATACTCTACTCCAGACCCTTTCTTTCCTTCTTGTCTGACTTCTCCATACTTCAAATAAAAAACCGTATGGAAGCACCATGAATGGATTTATAGGAGAGGCTATCGTTATGTCTTCAAGAAGACAGTAATTTATTGAAGCCCTATGGCCACATGGGAGTGGGAAAGGCTGGTCATTGTTGAGGAAGCATAGTAGGTCTTTATTTCCTTTTCTTCTGTGATACTGTTAGAACCCTTCTCCCTTAAGGGCTGGGGATTGATCTGCCCCACCTCCCACCTCTGGCACCCATGCACACCTTCTGGGGGCCTGAGGACAGGCCCACCCAATGTGCTGTTGCCACTGTTGCCAGCCTGCTCATGCCACCTAGAGACCTGGGGACTGGTCCAACCTACCTGCTACTATCACTGCTATTGCCTGCACATGCCACTCGGGTCCCAGAGTGTTAGCCCACTGCCACTGCTGCCATCACCAACACCATGCATGCTGCCCATTGGTGTGAGGACTTGCATGTCTGCTCAGCCCACTGCTGACATCAAAGTGAGTTGCCTGAAGGCCTAAGGATTTTTCCACTTAGGCCTGCTATCACCAGTGCTCATATATGCCACCTGGGGGCCCAAAGACCAGCACTTCCAGCCCACTGCCATCACCACTGGTGCCCAAGGACCAGCCTACTAGTGTCCTGGACCCAGAAAAGCTTCACCACAGTCTTCACTACCCCCCTGAGGAACTCACAGACACAACTAACACTGATTACAGCTGCAGAAATCATACAAGGATTATACTGCTACACCCACTCAGAATCAAAGCCAAAACACCCTACCCAACCAACATTTTAGAGACATCAATAGGAAAAAGTCTTCCTCTACAAAAACCAATCTAAAAAATTGGAAGAAGCAATTGTTATACCAGATGTGCAGATATCATGTAAGGACACATGAAACACGAAAAAGCAAGGAAACATGATGCCTCCAAAGGAACACAATAATTCTCAAGCAACAGATTCTGACAAAAAGGAAATCTCAGGAATGCCTGAAAAAGAATTCAAAATAATAATATTTTAAAAACTCAGTAAGATAAACAGATAAGTAATAGAAGGAAATCAGAAAAACAGTTCATGATCTGAATAAGAAATTCAACAGAGATAGATATCACAAAAAAAGAACCAAAGAAGAATCCTGGAACTTAAGAATTCAATCAATGAAATAAAAAATACAATCAAGAGCTTCAACAATACACTAACTAGATCAAGCAGAAGAAAAAAATTCTGAACTTGAAAATAGGTCTTGTCAAATAACCCAATCAGATAAAAAAAGAAAATGAAAAAAATCCTACATGACACAGGGGACACCATAAAGTGACCAAATATTTGAATTATGGGAGTTCCAGAAGAAGAAATGGGCAAAGGCATAGAAAATCTATTTAACAAAATAATAACTGAAAGCTTTCCAAGTGTTACAAAAGATAGACCTCCATACATAGGAAGTTCAAAAATCCCCAAATAGATTCAACACCAAAAGGTCTTCTCTAAGATACATGAAACACAAACAGCTAAAAGACAAAGAAAGAATTCTAAAAACAGCAAGAGGAAAGCAACAAGTCACATATGAGGGATTGCTCATCAGATTAACAGTAAATTTCTCAGCAGAAACCTTATAGGCCAGGAGAGAATGGGATGATATATTCAAAGTGCTGAAAGAACAAAAAAAAGCTTTAAGCAAAAAATGCTATATGATTTTGAAGGATAACAGCTTTGCTATCTATCCTTCAAAAATTAGTGAGAAATAAAGCCTCAAACAAGTAAAAGAAGAAAGCAATTCATTATCACTAAATCAACTCTACAAGAAATGCTTTAAGGGAGCCGTACATCTAGAATCAAAAGGATGATATCGACCATCATGCCACCACATGAAAGTATAAAGCTCACTGATATAGCAGACACACATATGAGAAAGAGAAAGAAATCAAATGTTATGATTACAGAAAAGCACTAAATCGCAATGACAAACAATAAGAGAAGAAACAAAGTATATTCAGAACAACCAGAAAACAATTAACCAAATGTAAAGAATAAGTCCTTATCTATCAAAAATAACCTTGAATGTAAGTGGATAAAATTCTTCATGTATAAGATAAAGACTGGCTGAATGGATAAAATAATATGACCCAACTGTATACTACCTACAAGAAAATCCTTTCACCTGTAAAGCACATATAGACTGAAAATGAAGGGATGAAAAAAGATATTCTGTGCAAACGGAAACCAAAAGCAAACAGAAGCAGCCACACTTATATCAGATAAAACAGACTTTAAGTCAAAAACTAAAAAGAGGCAAAGAAGGTTGTTATGTAATGATATAGGAATCAATTCAGTAAGAGAATATAACAATTCTAAATATCCATGCACCCAACACCAGAGCACCCAGATATATAAGCAAATATTATTAGACCTAAAGGGCAAAATGGACTCCAATATAGCAATAGGTGGAAACTCAACACCCTACTCTCAGAAATGAATAGGTCTTCTAGATAGAAAATCAACAAGATACATGGGAATTAAACTGCACTTAAAACCAAATGGACCTAACAGACATTCACAGGACATTTTATACAATAGCTGCAGAATACACCTATTCTTCTCATCGCCACATGTAACACTCTTCAAGATAGACTAGAGGTGAGCCCAGAAAACAAGTCTATTGTCAATAGACAAATGGATAAAGAAATTGTGGCATGTATACACAATGGAATACTATTCAGCCATAAAAAAGAATGGAATCATGTCATTTGCAGCCATATGGATGGAACTGGAGATCATTAGACACAGAAAGACAAATATTACATGTTCTTATTCATATGTGAGAGCAAAAATAGTTGATCTCATGGTGGTAGAGAGTAAAATGGCAGTTACCAGAGACTGGGAAGGGAAGGGTGGGTTGGAGGATGAAGAGAGTTTGGTTAATGGGTACAAACATATGGTTAGATAAAAGCAATAAGTTCTAGTGTTCAATAGCACAGCAGGGTGACTATAGTTAACAACAATTTATTATATATTTCCAAATAGCTAGAAGAGAAGATTTGAAAGTTTCCTAGCACAAAGAAATGATAAATAGTTGAAGTGGTTGATATCCTATATACCCTAATTTGATCATTACACACTGTATGCATGTATCAGAATATCACATGTACCCCATAAATATGTACAAATATTATGCATCAATAAAAAATACATACAGGCTGGGCGCGGTGGCTCGCGCCTGTAATCCTAGCACTCTGGGAGGCTGAGGCTGGAGGATTTCTCAAGGTCAGGAGTTCAAAACCAGCCTGAGCAAGAGCGAGACCCCATCTCTACTAAAAATAGAAAGAAATTAGCTGGACAACTAAAAGTATATAGAAAAAATTAGACAGGCATGGTGGCACATGCCTGTAGTCCCAGCTACTCGGGAGGCTGAGGGAGGAGGATTGCTTGAGCCCAGGAGTTTGAGGTTGCTGTGAGCTAGGCTGATGCCATGGCACTCTAGCCCGGGCAATAGAGTGAGACTCTGTTTCAAAAAAAAAGAAAAATACATACATACGTACATATGTACAGACATAAAATGGAGTCCATGTTCTCAAAGCATCGGCATCACATGGAAGCTTGTTAGAAATGCAAATTATCTGGCCCTACCTTAGATCTACTGAATCAGATTCTGCATTTAACAAGATCCCCAGGTGACTCATATGAACATTAATTTTGAATTTTGGGAAGCACTGTTTTAAAATGAGCTACTGAGTAGCTCATTTGCTATTTAGCAGTTGTCTTCCCAAATAGATCTGAAGCTCCCAAAGGGAGTAACCCCGGGTTCTAGTTCTTTATATCCACAGTGCCATGGTCACAGTGACTAGTGATTGATTTTCATATAGTAATTCAACAACCATCCAGCTAGATATTGCTTGTCTTCAGGGATATTAATATTTAATATAGTTGTATCATATTCTTTTAAATGTTTCCAGATGCATCTTTCTACCCAAGCTTTCTTGCCCTGGGGTCGGTCTCTATATCAACTAAAATAATGGGCTTTAGTGCTTCAGAAGAAAGGTTCTCCTTTGACTGGAAAATTAGAATATTTTCTGAGTCTACCACAAGATGATCAATTGGAATTTCTATATTTGTTTAAGTTCCCATTAGCACATGGGGCCCGGATTGTTTAATGGTAAATCCCTATTATACGCTATAGAGTAGAGAAAATTCCAGATACAATGTAAGGAAAAGGAACATTATCAATCCTCAATGGATTATGAAAAGAAGAAATTGGAAGTAGGGAAACAGGTTATGAGATGTGTTTGCCTTGACTTCCCCACTCCTGGCCACAGTCCTGGGGCAGGGAAGTATTTTAGATAAATCAAGGGGAAATTCAGCAGCAGAGAGGCTTTTATTTCACTTCCCACTTGTGAATATGGAAGCAGGGAAGAGACCTCCCTCCAGCTGGCCTCTTGGTCAGCAGAACTGCTTTTCCAAAGTGGCAGTGAGTTTAATGTTCCTGCTACCATCCATCATCTTTATTCAGCCGGAGTTTGCATATAGTTCAATGTGCATAGAATGTAGGATTCCTCCCGTATCTCATGAGTTTTCTGCCATCTGTGCTAGAGCACAAGTGTTCCATCGAGTGCTCCAGTTCTTCTTAGACCATTTACTGTAATTTGGCTGATGTCTTTTTCCTTTTTCTGCTGATGTTATTCATGTATGTCAATGTTTGTGACCAGAAAGTCAGGTTAACTTTCTACTAAAAGTAGGAAGATTCAGCAGGAAGCTTCTAAGAAGAAACTTCATGCTTTGTAGGTGGAGGTTTTAATTTCCAAACTTTGCCATTTATGTGGAATACGAACCGAGGTTTTCAAAGCCCTGTGCTTGGGACCATTTCTCTCAGTACTTGACAACTGTATATGCTGTTGCAGTGGTAATTCAGCTACTAAAATAGCTCTCCAATGACCTTCCTTGAAGAAGATTTGATCTAACAAGATTTTAACAGGCATGGGGAACATATTTAGCTACTTAATAAAATATTTTTCTGTGTCTTTTAAAAGATATGGTTAGTAAATGGTCAGGTTTAACACTTATTATCTGTCAAATTAAGACTGTCACAAACCAGGATATAAATCTCTAGTTAAAAGGGCTTATGTATGCTTATAGAAAAAAAGGCATGAAAAATAGGTGCGGAATAGGGTAGAGTGACATATTTAATATGCAGCCCAAAAGTTTAGTTCATTGATAAAAAGTCAGGCGTCTGAAATGTTTTATACCAATCTGCTTGGTTTGCAAGAGACATAGAAAACTTAAATGTGAGAACTCATATTTAGCCTCTCCAGTTAGTGAAGGAACAAAGTAAACAGCAAATGCCTTACTGGTGTAAAGTTTGGTGAAAATTGAGTTACATTTTCACATGATGGCAATCTGAAATTAAACTGCTGTACCACATCAAAGCAAATCTTACAAAGGTGAAAATAAATGATGGGTCCTTTCTTATTTTCTCCAGGGAGATTCTATAATAAACTATTATTTTTCCCTCCACTCGTCTTCCCAATTTTTGTTCCTCTTATTTTCATAAATTAATAAAGGAAAATATCATCAGCATCTAAACTAATTTGATCTTGTGGTTGAAATGGCACAGAAGATTAACTTGTCAACTAACAAAAGAGTGATTCAAAAGGCATCCCACCCCCTTTTTGTATTCCTTTATGAATCATTTGACAAGATGTCACCAAAGCAGCTCAGTTTAAAAGAACAGTATTAGTGTGGACACAAAAGCAAGAAGTTCAGTGACAACCATTAGCCAAGTATGTCTGCTTTTCACATAGTGACTGTATCCATTTCTAATAGTTCCTAATTATGTGTGACATGCTGATACTAGGTTTATAAATGGAAAAGGTGTATTTTACTGACCTCTTTCTCATGCCACACACACAACCAATTATATAAAAATGTATTTGAATGACACTCTTGTTTTCTCAAGAATAGAAAAGGAGGAATAAAAAGAATAACTGGGGGAAAAGGCACAATAAAACAGCAAATAATAAAATGTCCTGAAATTGTGTAGAAAAGCAAAATATGAGTAAAGCAATAGGATCTCAGGACCATCAAAAGAGAATGGGGAAGGCAGGGGAAAGGCTATTTCCAATATCAGGATCTAGTTGATTAGAAAAACACATAGTCTTAAAAACAAAGAAAATCATAAAATGACACCAGTCAACAAATTAAAGAGCAATGTCCTGATCCACTAAGGAATAGGACAAGGTAAATTTCAAAGAAAGTACTTGGCAATGCCAGATGTAGGTGTGGCAGGGAGGTGGGTGTTTGGTGGACTCCAATAGACCCCAAGTGGCAGCATTTAAACTTAGTGGTTCAAACATCCTCCCTGTTATAGTCTCATAAAGTCCAACTCAATGCTTCAAATACGATTGGACTTAGAGAAGTTGAGTCACATAAATTACATTCACAAGAGGCTGCAATTGATAAACCATAATGACAATTTAATAATTTATAATGAATAATGTAACGTTTATGAGGAGGAGATTATTCATTTTAACTTGGAGAGCCTATTTTCTTCCTATTGAAAAGCCGCAGCAAGAGGTAAATAAAATTCAAATGATTGCTTCGTGAGTATGGAGGTTAACTATGGATTACAAAAGTCTAATTTTACTGGAAATTGAGAAACTAGTGCATCTACATTCACAACAGGGATTAGCTGGAAAGTGGGTTTCTTCTTCCCAAGAGACTGTGCTTTTCTGGACACTGCTTTAGTGGCTCTTTTTTTTTATTTTTTCCTTTTCTGATTCCCTTCTGTATATATTTCATTTCTGCACACTTCCTTCCTTACCCTTCTGAAGTATGTATTCTTTAGATGATAACGACATCCATTAGGTATGATTATTGTTGTTGTTGTTGTTGTTGTTAGTCTACCTTTAAGGCCATTTTCATTTCCTTAGTACACTAAAGCACTTTACAACTCAAAGCATGGCCGGGGCCCAGCAGCATGTATGTGATCTGGACACTGGTTAGAAATGCAGAATCTCGGGCCCCAACCCCGATCTACTGAATCACGTCGTGCATTTTAAGATCTTTAGGGATTTGGGTGCCCATTACAGTTCAGGATGTACTTCCCTACCTCCTGCCCTCCATCCCTACCTCTTCTTCCATCTGTTTTTCTTTTAAAACTGGGCTAACTCCAGTTCCATGTTGAAGGTAATCTCAGGTATAATCTCTTTCTACAATGGCCCACTATGTTTTGAGTTTGTATCTTAGGTCTCAAAGGAAAATATTTATTTCAAAGTTTTGGAGGCTATTTCACTATTGCACCCACAAAAATAAGGTCTCTGAGGACTGGGCCTGAAATTGAACCCCACTGCATAAACGGTGTACCTGAGACAAGGAGACATATCTGGGGCATCCCTGAGACAGTTCTATTATTAAATGAATGAATGTAAATTCCATCCAGCTAAGGTCTCATGCCTTTGTATTAGTCAGGATTCCACCAGTTGGATGTCACAGAAAAGCAACTAAAGCAGCTTAGGCCAAGAGGAGAATTATTGCCTGCCATAACTGACAAGGGCCAGGAGTGGTGTCACTGATGACATGGGAACACAGGACATCATGCCGCCATGCTCTCATTCACCACCGCTCATGGCAGCTTTGCTCTCTCCTCCTACAGGGGAATGTGCCCCCTGACAGAGGTTGCCAGTGCTCAGCGATTCAGCCTACCCTGGGTAGCTTGCAGTCTGATTTGCAAAGTCTTGCAATTTGCAAGACAATATCTGTTGCTACTACTTGGAGGACTGGGGTTCTGATATATTTCTGATCAAAATAAACTAATTCCATTACTGGTAGAGCCAATCATAGATAGCCGAAAAGTCAATTAATTAGGGGATTATTAAAGAGAAGATGTAGAGGAAAGTGATAGACTTGGTGGATAGATCTGGTCTTCACCCCCATCCTGTATTTATTTACTTCCAAAGGTGGGAAGATTTACCCCAGACCCTGCTCATGATCAATGGTCACCAAGAGAGACTGTTCTTTTCAAGTTAAGTGTTATCACCTTTGTACTACTTCAGTTTATAGTGCATTCATTATTTAAAAATTTGTAAAGTTTTCCAAATTGACACATAATAATTATACATATTTATCGGGTACACAGTGATGTTATAAATATAATGTATAGTGATCAGAGCTGGGTAATTGGTATATGCATCATCTTGAACATTTATCATTTCTTTGTGTTGGGAACATTCATATCCTCCTTCTAGCTATTTGAAACTATATAATACATTATTGTTAACCATAGTCATCCTGCAGAGCTATAGAACACTAGAACTTACTCCTATCTAGCTATAGTTTTATATTCTTAACAACAGCAACAACAAACATAGATCTCATAGAAGTAAAAAGTGGAACAGGAGATCCTAGAGGGGGAGATTTGTTAAAATATTTAAATTGTTTTCATCCAGCAAGAGCAAAAGTATGTATATCTAATCTGACTCCTCTAAATTGTTTACAATATATTCAAGATTGAAAGGAAATAGTTTTCCATGACTTTATTCTAATCATCACATCATGGAACTTGCTGTATTGAGGTTTGTGTGTAACTCCTACAATATAATTTTTACATATGTATGAAAGCAAGAGCAAATCACTTTGGGGGAAAAGCATGTCAAGTTTAATCTTATTTCATATTTGGAATGATGTCTCATTCAGGGAATACAAACTTGCTCAACAGTGCTGTTTCTCCATAAAGAGAGCTTCACAAAGAATCACATAATAAAAGTCCAAACTTTATGAATAAAATTAAAATCAATCATACCTGGAAGACATTACACAAACTGTTTACTAACTAGAACAAGAAATGGAAAATGGATCCCACAGTGAATGTTAATTTTGTTTTCTTTTCTTCCCCCAGTAAAATGCAGCTTACTTTTAAAAGCATTTGTCTAAGGTTAGGATAGAAGTTTATACTCCTCCTGTTGAGGAATAGCCATTCCTTAATTTGCTGAAGTGGTATTGTGCTTGTTGACTTTTCCTTTGCCTATACTAAAATAGGGTACAGATTCTTCAAGGTACAACTTAGAGGCAATGCAAGTATGTTTTCCATCATGAAGGTCAGCAGTAGATGTTAGCTCACTTGACGGAGGCAGGTGCTGAAGTTTATCCATACGAATAGCACTACTTAAAAATGACTGGAACACTTGGCTGTTCAAATAGCACTGTTCTAACAAGACATTTAGAGATGGCCCTGGGGGTTGGCCATTCTACCATAATAGTAGTGAAGATCACTTATTGAGCATTTAAAATATGTGTATCAATCAGAATAGCAGAAGAAACCAGATGGCACATCCCATTTGGGTAATTTGAGCAGAATTTAATAATAAATGGGAGTGTGTAGAATGAGTCCAGTACCTTAAAGCCAGCAATAGCAGGGCACCTTCACTAAAGCTAGGTATGAAAAGAGAAGGACCTGGAGAGACAGTTTTGCATGGTGAAGGTCAGGTGCTTTCTTGGGGTGCAAAATTTAAAGAAACACTCTCAGGGTCCCTTCTCTGGCTCTTGTTCCCCTACCCCACCCTATTGGATGATCATTGCCACCTGGAGGTGTTAATTTCTCTATTATTCTAGTTCTATTACATCCTTAGATACAGCCTGGAGGAAGAGAGTAGGAAGACTATCAGAGGAAACTTGTCACTTGTCCTATAATGCCATCATTTTTTTTAATTTCAAAATATTAAGGGGATACAAATGTTTTTGTTACATGGCTTGAGTCAGGGCTATAAATGTGCCCATCACCCGAATAGTGACCATTGTACGTACACATTAGGTGAGTTTTTGACCCTCCTCGACTCCTACCTCCCCCCTGCTTGGTTTCCAGTGACTTTTACTTCCCTCTGTGTACTTGGGTGCCCATTGGTTAGTTCTAATTTATTGTAGAGTACATGTGGTGTTTGTTTGTCCATTCTTGAGATACTCTGCTTGGGATAATGGTCTCCAATTCCTTCCAAATTCCTGCAAAAGGCATTAACTCATCTTTTTTATGGCTGATTCGTACTCCATGGTATACATATACCACATTTTGTTAATACACTCATGAATTGATGGGCATTTGAGTTGATTCCAGATCTTTGCAATTGTGAATTGTGCTGCAATAAACATTTGAGTGCAGCTGTCTTTTTTGATGAAATGATTTCTTTTCCTTTGGGTAGATACCCAGCAGTGGGATTGCTGGATCAAATGGTAGATCGACTTTTAGTTCTTTGAGAAATCTCCATGCTGTTTTCCATAGGGGTTGTACTAATTTGCAATCCCACCAAATTAACAACCTAATACTACATCTCAGGGAACTAGAAAAGGAAGAGCAAACCAAACCCAAAGCCAACAGAAGAAATCAAATAACAAAGATCAGAGCAAAACTAAATGAAATGGTTAAAAAAAAAAGTCAGTGAAACACAAAGTTGGTTCTTTGAAAAAATAAACAAAATTTATAGACCGCTTGCTAGATTAACAAGGAATAGAAGAGAATGGACCCAAATAAACTCAATCAGAAATGCAAAAGGTGACACTACAACTGATAGCATGGAAATACAAAACATCATCTGTGAATACTACAAAAATCTCTATGCACATAAACTAGAAAACCTAGAGGAAATGGACAAATTCCTGGAAACACACAACCTTCCAAGACTCAGTTAGCAAGATATAGAACTCCTGAACTGACCAGTAATGAGCAGTGAGATTGAAGCAGTCATTAAAAATCTTCTAACAAAGTAAAGCCCCAGACCAGCTGGATTCACATCTGAATTCTACCAGACCTACAAATAAGGACAGGTGCCCATGCCCCAGAAACTATTCCATAACCTTGAGAAGGGGGGAATCCTCCTCAACTCACTCTATGAAGTCAGTATCACCTTGCTACCAAAGCCAGGAAAGGATACAACAAAAATAGAAAACCACAGACCAATATCCCTTATCAATATAGACTATAATGCCACCATTGTGAATCTATGCTCACTCATTAGAATTTATGAGAGCAGAGGTGGCCTCAAGAGACGTGGTCCCTGGCCCCACAGCCACACCCTCTCCAGGCCAAGCCCCCAGTAGAGCAGTGCTAGGGACACTCACCAGTGTTGTATTAAGATGCTTTCTCTTTGACTCTCCCACTCCCATCAGGACAAGTCCAGAAGACCTCTATCCCCTCAATGACTCAGTGAAACACATTGTCGTATCATGCAGTTGGATGTCTACTTTTTTCTTTTCTTTCTTTCTTTTTTTTTCTTTTAAGGCAGAGACTCTCCTGGGCTAGAGTGCTATGGCATCAGCCTAGCTCACAGCAACCTCAAAACTCCTGGGCTCAAGCAATCCTCCTGCCTCAGCCTCCCGAGTAGCTGGGACTACAGGCATGTGCCACCATGCCCGGCTAATTTTTTCTACATATTTTTAGCTGGCCAATTAATTTCTTTCTATTTTTAGTAGAGATGGGGTCTTACTCTTGCTCAGGCTGGTTTTGAACTCCTGACCTCAAGCGATTCTCCCACCTCGGCCTCCCAGCATGCTAGGATTATAGGGATGAGCCACTGCGCCCAGCCGAGGATGTCTACTTTTTTCTAACGGCAAAGATCAAAAACCTTTTCTTTCAAGCTAGTGTCTCTATCACAATTTATAACATTTATTTTGGAACTCAAAAGCTGGGTATTGTTTCTTCATTTCTTTTGGTGTTTCTGTTGTCACAGCTCTACCCTGCACTGAGAGATGTGGGGGGAGCAGTGTTGGAGTAGCAATTTGCACCAGGAACAGAAGCATGGGTTAACGTTGCAAAATATAATCTCCCCCCCTGTATGTATTGAGAGTAAAAATCATTCATTGCCAGATGTCTTCAGTCTTGCCCCAAGTCCCCACTTAGTAAAGAGGATGAAGGGTCGACTTGCTCAGTCTGTCACTTCCTCCACCTCCACCCCAGCCCAGGGAAGTTCTCACCTTGCTGTTAGGCTGTTGTCGTGGAGAATCTGGAGGGAAAAGAGAAGAGAAGAGACTGGAAAGGGACACGTAGGAGGAAGACCCAGAGGAATGGTGTGGGGTCTGGATGAAGAAAGCAACTGTGGCATGTGAGACGGCAGTGTTCTGAGCAGAGAAAGGAATGGGGGGTGTAAGCAAATAGCACCGGAAATTGTGAATCCTTTATGGTGTTCAAGAGATACATAGGACTCGAGCTATTTCTAAATTGCTTTTGGTTACCTGGGTCATGTTCTTTTGACCACAGCTTCACGCTGGGCCTAAACCACATGAATCACATCATGTCAGTGTTCCACATCTCTCTGTCTCTCCTCTCCCACTTCTTTTCTTTCCCCCTTCCGAACTCTCCCCTTCTTCCCACCCTCCTCACCAGGGTGCTGCTTTTTAAAGTGAGTTTTTATGGATTTATAGACTATAAGGGCTGGAATATTATCCTACAGGTGGAATACTATCCCACAGTTTTAGATTGTGATGATGAAAGGAAAGGCGTTATCTCAGATAGCTCTACTTGGTCTTAACATTTTGGCTTTTGAATATTGTTTATTATCTATTGTGTGATGTATATTCCAATCCTAGTGAAGGTAGCTAAGTCTTTTTTGATCTCACCTCATTCTCTCTGCTGTGAACCCACAGACACTAAGGGCCCTTCCTGGCCTTGAACTTGCTTCCAGTCCAAGCCCAGTACTGGGCAGTATCAATAGCCCTTCTCCTTTGATTGCACACGTGCATTACAATTTGTGTTAGATTCCTTAGGCTGCCAAAACCAATCACCACAATTGATGGCTTAAACAATGGAAATTTATCCTTCCACAGTTCTGGAGGCTAGAAGTCCAAAATCAAGATGTTAGCAAGGCCATGCTCCCTCTGAAGGTGTTAGGGGAGACTCCTTCCTTGCCTCTTCCTAGCCTCTGGTGATTGCCAGCAATCCTTGGTGCTCTTTGGCTTGTAGCTAGCTGCATCACTCCAACTTCTGGATCTGGCTCCACTTGGCTTTCTTCCCTCTGTGTGTCTTCTCTTATAAGGACACTAGTAATTGGATTTACAGTCTATGATGATCCAGTATGATCTTAATTAATTGCATCTGCTAAGATCCTATTTCCAAATAAGGTCACAGTCCCAGGTTCCATGTAGACATGAATTTTAGGAGACACTATTCAACTCAGTACAGAAGTTAATGCCATGAACAAGCATTTCATTTCTCCTTCACCCATAGGTACCAGCACAGGCCAAGGCTGCCAACTCCATTGACTCCATGGTCAGAAATAGATATGGGAGTAAGGTTTGCACACTGCTCCTCTGGCTCAATCCTACTATTAAAATGTAACAGGAGGCATTTGGCTTCCTCTGACACTTCAGCTCTCTCTTTCCAGAGAGCATTCACCCTATGAGCTGTGGGGACGTAATTTGTTGCAGTAATAGGGTTAAAATCCCACTGAGTAGCCGCCTATCCAGGCAGGGCACATCAACTCTAAGGCCCAGTTCAGTTGATCCTTTTATCAAACACTTCGAGAATGTAGGCAGATTGGTTTGACAATACTGTAAACATTTCTGTGGTTCCAATAAAGGAAAAGCCAAGCTTGTTGGAGCCAATTTGACTTATTGTTATCTTTCTATGTTTATGTGCTGCCTTGTAGTGCAGATATTTATGGAACTAGATTGACCTCCAAGGCAAAACCAAAAGAAAAAGCCAGCAAAGGGCAAAGGAAAGTATCTCCTGTTATATGGGCTTCAGAATTGAAAAGTGTAAATAAATCGAAGTTTTATAAATTAATTTAAAAATCAAAATAGAAAAGCAATCCCCTTAACATTTATTGATATATATAAACTTCCTATGTCTATGAGTTTGGCTGAAGTCTAGCTGTTGCCTTGAGTTTCCTTGACCCCATGAGTATCATTCCAGCCTGGCTTGAGGTCTATATTGTTGGTATTTTGTGTCGAGGGCTCCCTTGTCTATCCACTGGGAAGATAGTGATACTCAAAATAATCTTGACTGGGTGGTAACTAAACCCAGTCATTAAGGACTAATCCTATAAGTTTAAAGCAGGGATTGCAAAATATGTCTTTTAGGGACCATGCAGGTAGGCTGAGGGAGGACTGCGGGGGAGTGGGAGGGTCCCTACTGATTAGAGAGGCGGCTACATAATTTTAATAATTGTTACCCCATCACAATATTAGTGTCAGTACCAGTAGAGCCAGATATTAAAATTCTTTTTTATTTGTTTGAGACAGAGTCTCATTCTGACACCTAGCCTGGAGTGTAGCGACATGATCATAGATCTCTGCAGGCTCCATCTCCTAGGCTCAAGTGATCCTCTCACCTCAGCTTCTAGAGTAGCAGGGACTACTACAAGTGCATGCCATCATACTCAGCTAAGTTTTTAAATTTTTGTTAGAGATGAGGTCTTGCTATGTTGCCCTGATGGTCTCAAACCCCTGGCCTCAAGCAATCCTCCCACCTTGGCCTCCCAAAGTGCTGGGATTAGAAGCATGAGCCCACCACACTCAGCCTAAAATTCTTTAAAGAAAAACAAAAATCTCAACTTCTATGTAAAATTCATGCTTTTTAAAATGTACACGACTACTTGAAATTCATTAAAAACAAGATACAGGTAAAATAATAGTAATAAGCACTAATTCATAAAACCTGGCTTCTGCAAACATGTACTGATAAAAATTCTTGTCTCAAAATTAAGTAGAAAATATTCTTTGCTGGGTGGGAGTTTTCTATTTTCAACCCTATTATTAACGTTATCAATAGGTCTGCATTTTAGACAGGACCCATGGGTTGTACTCACAGCTCTAACACAGATGAACTCAAAAGCCTTGAGCAGGTCATTTTCACAGTTGGGACCTCAACTGCTTTATGTTCAACCAGATGGTCTCTGAGAGTTTGTGTTGCTCTAATTCATCCTGTGATTCTGTGATCAAGTGCCTTAAAGGCTGCCATGTGTCTCTTTGCCCACAGTACCTAGCACTCAGCGGGCACCCAGTAAGTATTGTTTGATGCAGGGATAAATGAAGGAGTAAATAAATCAATGTGACCTCCATTTTCAAGATAAGTCAACTTAGTCCCAAAGAGGCTCAGCAATGTGTCTAAGTTCCCATCATTAATAAGGGCAGAGCCTGGACAAGGAACCTTGGTCTTCCTGCTCTATTCTGTTTCTGCACCCATGTTCAAGCATAGAACATTGAACATGGAGGAAGATGTACCAAATGCACACTCCTCTTAGATTATTTTGCCAGAAGTTCATCTTGGTCCAACTGCTTGCTACTTACTGTCACATTTCCCCTAGTTTTAAAAATTATTATTAAGTTATAATTTATATAGGTGAAAATCCACCCTATTTTTAGTGTATTGCTCTGCAATATTGAAAACACAGTCATGTAACCACAACCAAAATCAAGACTCAAAACACTCCCATCAAATTATACATATATTAGGTATATTTATTTGTCCCATAAGATGTTCATTATTTTTCAGACATTTTTCTCTCTGTATTTCATTTTGGATAGTTTCTATTGCTATTATCTTTAAATTAATTGATATTTTCTTATATAATATCTAGTATCTTTTTTTTCTTTTTCTTTTTTGAGACCAAGTCTCACTCTGTTGCCTGGGCTAGAATGCTATGGCGTCAGCCTAGCTCACAGAAATCTCAAACTCCTGGGCTCAAGCAATCCTCCTGACTCAGCCTCCTGAGTATCTGGGAATACAGGCATGTGCCACCATGCCCAGGTAATTTTATATATATATATATATTTTTTTTTTTTTTAGTTGTCCAGCTAATTGCTTTCTATTCTTTTAGTAGAGACGGGGTCTCGCTCTTGCTCAGGCTGGTCTCGAACTCCGGAGCTCAAAGGATCCTCAATCCTTAGCCTCCCCGAGTGCTAGAATTACAGTTGTGAGCCACCACACCCAACTCTCGTATCCTTTTTATCCTGTCCTGTGAATTTTTCATCTCAGTAATTGTGTTTTTCATATCTAGAAGTTCAATTGGTCTTTTTCATATATTCTATGTATCTTTAACATGTTCATGTATTCCTCTGACTTTCTGAACATATAGGATGCAGTTATAATAACTGTGTTAATATACTTGGTACTAATTCTATCATATTTGTTATTTCTGAGTCAGGTTCAATAAGTTGATTTTTCTGTTCATCATGGGCCATACTTTCCTGCTTTCTTTGCATGTCTGAAAAATTTTTATTAGATACCAAATGAATTTTGAATTTTACCTTACTATTTTTATATATTCTTTTATTTTTAAACATATTCATGAACTTTGGTTTAGGATCCAGAGAAGTTACTCAGAAATTAATTAATTAATTAATTAATTTTTGTAAAGTGGGACCAGAGGGGCCTTTATTCTAGGGCTGATTTGCTCCACTGTTGAAGTCCTAGCCTCCTGAGTACTCCACCTAGTGCCCCATGGGTCATGAGGTTTGTCAGGTCTGGCTGGTGGGAACAGGAGTGATCCCATCCCTGTGTGAGTCCCAGAGGTTTCTCCACCTGCTCCTTTTTGGGAGTTCTGTCCCTGGCCTTGATCTCTTCACATGCATGAGCTGGTTAGTAAGTGGCTCTCTGGAGCGCACGCTTGCTCTCTCTCTCTCTCTCTCTCTCTCTGGGCATCTTTCTTTTCTCTGGCACTCTAGGCTACAAACTCTGGGTGTCTTGGCCTTCAAAATTCTCATCTGTGCTCCTCAACTAAAGGAGACCTCTGGCTTTGCCTGGATTTCCCCTTCCTGAACTGTGGCCTGGAAACCCTCTCCAAGCTGTAGGCTGGGGCAGTGGTCAACCTCACTTGATTCAATTCCTCTGTCTCAGAGACCACTGTCTTGTACTATCTGTTATCTAATGTCTGAAATACATTTTTTCACATATGTTTCTGGTTATTTAGTTCTTTAAGAATGGGGAGTGGAGTGGGAGGAAGAGTAAATTAAGTCTCGCTATTCCATCTTGGCATGAAGCAGGACATAGATTGCTTTTTGATTTTACCATCCTCTTGCTCAGCCACCCATATGGTGGTTTTTCAATGTCTTTGTCTTTTGTCCCTTAACAATGCCCAGTTCGGATTTCCTTCCTTGTTCCATTGTCTCCAGTTCTTAAACAAACTGGATATGAGGATAATTTTATTATTTTATTTATAGTCAATGACAATGACTAATTCACTTTTTCAATTGATGTCTGTTACTTATACATTGCCACATCAGCTACTACTTCAGTTTAGCACTAATTCCTGGCACCAACACATAACTTCCCCAGACCTGCAGACCTCTCTCAGGGTACAGCTGTGTCTCTGGAGCTTGAATTCACTTCTTGACACCACCTCTAGTATCTCCAAGGCCCCATTCATCTGTGATGTCTTTATATTGTTCACATTCATTTGTATTCATTCAAAACCTACTGTGGAGCATCCACTCATCTGGTGCCTGTGTTAGGCCCTGGGTATACAGTGGTGAGCCAAGAAGCCATCGCTCCTGTCCTGAACTTGACCATATTACTAAGGTAAAGGACAATAACCAAGTATTCATTGATATGTTTATAAGAATACAATTCTGAAGACTGTCATTTCTTGCAATATTATACAATTTCCATGCTGAAAATATTCTTCTGCTTCTGAAGACTTGAAAATGCTGCATAAAATTGTTTTCCGAACACTTTTTTTAACCATAGCTGAGCAGCAGATAAAGAGAAAAAACGTATAGGTTAGATATGAACAAAAGTGTAATTGCTTTGAAATAAGCTAAAAGGGGCATCAAGGGCTGCATCCCTGGGCTGCTAGAAGCTGGTTTTCAACAGGCCATGTATGCGAGAGGGACAGGAAACCCACCTGGAGCTCAAGGAGGAGAGATCGGGTTAGGAAACCCTATAGAGAGCTGGGACTCTAAAGAGTGATGCCTCAAGGGGGTGAACTAGCCACGACTCCATCCCATAAAATGTCCAGCCTCACTCTTATCTCTGGGTGCAGCAGAAAAAAGAAAAACCTCCTCTGGGAATTTGCTACTGCTGCCTTCAATCACCTAATATCGGGGCTTGGATTAAAATGCAAAGACCAAAGATCCTCAGGCCAAAAATTTAATTTAAAGTATTACTGACACGTCACAGAAAAAATAAATGCAAATGACTCTAACATATGGCAACATGATAAACTTCAGTCATAATAAAAGTACACTGAGATAATATTTTGCACCTACTGAATTGGCAAAAATACCAGAGCACCCCTTTCTCCACTGCTGGTCTGCGGGAGATGAACAGACATTCTCATATATTGCTGTTACAAAATGCTTCAACCCAAGTGGAGGAGAATATCTAGGGAAAAAATTTGCATTTACCCTTTTACATATCAGTCCCATTTCTAGGCATCTATCCCAAAGATATGCCGGAAAAACTACAGATTGACATCAATATGTGCATAAAAATTACACTTCTATTTGTAATAGCAAAAAATCTTGAAACGACTCTCATGTTCATTAAGTACTAGATGAATAAATGACTATAATAGAGTACTAGTAATTTGACCGAATATAAATAAAAACTCTGCTATATGTCATTTGTATTAGAAATATAAGGACTTAAAATGATTGAAAGTAAAACAATAGAAAAAAA
>VSMD01099973.1:0-15884 GCA_008750895.1 Mirza zaza | reverse complement strand
AAAAATAGAAATTATACCATGTATCTTTTCAGACCACAATGGAATAGATGTAGAAATCAATCCTAAAAGGAGTTCTCATTTCTACACAAAGTCATGGAAACTAAACAACCTTATGCTGAATGATCACTTCATAAACAAGGAAATCAAGATGGAAATCAAAAGATTCTTTGAACTAAATGACAAAGGAGACATAAGTTACCAAAACCTGTGGGACACAGCTAAAGCAGTCCTGAGAGGAAAGTTTATTTCCATAAATGCCTATATCCAAAAGTCAAAAAGATCACAAATAGACAATCTAATGAAACGACTCAAAGAGCTGGAAAAAGAAGAACAGACCAACCCCAAACTCAGCAGAAGAAGTGAAATCATTAAGATCAAACAGAACTAAATGAAATTGACAACAGGGAAACTATACGGAAGATTAATAAAACAAAAAGTTGGTTCTTTGAAAAAATAAACAAAATTGACACACCATTGGCTAGACTAACGAAAAGCAGAAAAGAAAAATCTCTAATAAGCTCCATCAGGAACAATAAAGGAGAAATTACATCTGATGCCCCAGAGAGACAAGATATAATTTATGAATACTACAAAAACCTCTATGCACACAAACTGGAAAATGTGGAGGAAATGGACAATTTCTTAGAAACACACAGCCTCCCTAGGCTCAACCAGAAAGAAATAGAATGCCTGAACAGACCAATATCAAGTACTGAAATTAAAACAGCAATAAAAAAACCTTCCTAAAAAGAAAAGTCCTGGACCAGATGGTGTGACACCCGAATTTTACCACACCTACAAGGAAGAACTGGTGCCTATCCTGCAGAAATTATGCCACAACATTGAGAAGGATGGAATCCTCCCCAAAACATTTTAAGAAGCGAACATAACCCTGATACCAAAACTAGGAAAGGATGTAACAAAAAGAGAAAACTACAGACCAATATCCCTTATGAATATAGATGCAAATATTCTCAACAAAATGCTAGCCAATTGAATCCAGGTTCTGGTTAAGAAAATAATCCATCACAACCAAGTGGGCTTCATCCCAAGGATGCAGGGATGGTTCAACATATGCAAATCTACAAATGTAATTCACCATATAAACAGAACAAAAACAAAGACCGTATGATCCTTCAATAGACGTAGAAAAAGCATTTGACAAAATTCAACACCCTTTTATGATAAGAACGCTCAACAAAATAGGCATAGACGGGGCTTACATAAAAATGAGACAAGCCATATATGACATACCCACAGCCAATATCATACTGAATGGGGAAAAATTGAAAGCATTCCCACTTAGAACTGGGACAAGACAAGGTTGTCCACTATCTCCAGTTCTATTCAACATAGTGCTGGAAGTCCTCGCTACAGCAATCAGACAAGAGAGCGGAATTAAGGGCGTCCAAATGGGAGCAGAAGAGATCAAACTCTCACTCTTTGCTGATGACATGATATTATACCTAGAAAACCCCAAGGATTCAACCAAGAGACTCCCTGAATTGATAAATGAATTTGGTAAAATCTCAGGATACAAAATCAATACACAGAAATCAGAGGCATTCATATACGCCAACAACAGTACAAGTGAGAACCAAATAAAGACTCATTTCCCTTCAAAACAGCAACAAAGAAAATCAAGTACCTAGGAATATGTATAACTAAGGAGGTAAAAGACCTCTACATGGAGAACTATGAAACACTGAAGAAGGAAACAGCAGAGAATGTAAACAGATGGAAGAATATACCATGCTCATGGGTCAGCATAATCAACATTCTTAAAATGTCTATACTACCTAAAGTGACCTACATATTCAATGCAATCCCTATCAAAATACCATCATCATTTTTCACAGATACAGAAAAAAACTTTTACACTTTGTATGGAACCAGAGAAGACCCCATATAGCAAAATCAATCCTAGGCAATAAAAAAAATAGGAGGTATCAATTTACCAGAATTCAAACTATACTCCAAGGCTACTGTAATTAAAACAGCTTGTGGCTGGCAGAAGAACAGGAACATTCACCAGTGGAACAGAACAGAGAACCCAGATATAAAACCATCCTCATATAGCCAACTAATCTTTCACAAAGCAGACAAAAACATACACTGGGGAAAAGAATCCTTATTCAATAAATGGTGCTGGATAAACTGGATAGCCACATGCAGAAGACTGAAACAGGACCCACACCTTTCACCTCTCACAAAAATCAACTCACACTGGGTAACAGACTTGAACCTTAGGGGTGAAACTATTGGAATTCTAGAGGAAAACATTGGAAATACTCTTCTAGACACTGGCCTAGGCAAATAATTTATGAAGAAGACCCCAAAGGCAATCACAGCAACAACAAAAATAAATAAATGGGACATGATCAAATTAAAAAGCTTCTGCACAGCCAAAGAAACTGTCAAGAGAACAGACAACCCACAGAATGGGAGAAAAATTTTGCAAGCTACACATCTGATAAAAGGCTGATAACAAGAATTTATTTAGAACTGTGGATAATCAGCAAGGAAAAATCTAACAACCCTATCAAAAAGTGGGGGAAGGAAATGAACAGAATTGTTTCAAAAGAAGACAGAATAAAGGCCAACAAACATATGAAAAAATGCTCAACATCTCTAATCATCAGGGAAATGCAAATCAAAACTGCAATGAGATATTACTTATCTCCAGTAAGAATGGCCTTTATCAAAAAGTCCCCAAACAATAAATGCTGGCGTGGATGTGGAGAGAGAGGAACACTCCTACACTGCTGGTGGGACTGCAAACTAGTTCAACCTCTGTGGAAAGCAATATGGAGATACCTTAAAGCGATACAAGAAGATCTACCATTTGTTCCAGCAATTCCACTACTGGGGATCTACCCAAAAGATCAAATGTCACTTTATGAAAAAGACACCCACACTCGAATGTTTATAGCAGCACAATTCACAATTGTAAAGTTATGGAAACAACCCAAGTACCCATCAATACATGAGTGGATTAATAAAATGTGGTATATGTATACCATAGAGTACTATTCAGCTGTAAGAAAGAATGGTGATATAGCACCTTTTGTATTTTCATGGATAGAGCTGGAACCCATTCTACTAAGTAAAGTACCTCAAGAATGGAAAAATAAGTACCACATGTACTCATCAGCAAATTGGCATTAACGGATCAACACCTAAGTAGACATAGAAGAATAATATTTATCAGGTGTCGGGTGGGTGGGAGGGGGAGAAGGGGATGGGTATATACATACATAATGAGTGAAATGTGCACTGTCTGGGGGATGGTCACGCTTGAAGCTCTGACTCGAGCGGGGAGAGGGGGGATGGGCAATATACATAACCTTAACATTTGTACCCCCATAATATGCTGAAATTAAAAAAGGGGGGTGGAAAAAAAGAAAACAGAAGAAAGAGTGAAACCAAGACATAAATCTAAGAGCTCAATCTCAGTAAAATAAAATGAAATAAACTTGGGAAAAAGCACATTGTGGTGGAGTAAAGATGGCCAAAATTTTTTTGTCACTCCTCTCATTGAGTAGTGGGATCTATTTCCCCGCCCCTTGAATGTGAGTGGCTCTATGATTTGTTTTGACAAGTAGAATGTGGTAGATGATGTTTCATAATTTTTAAAATTAGGTATTAACAGATCTATAGCTTTCACTTTTGCCCATTGAAATACTCTCTTTTGGTTTCCATGTATGAAGTCTGACTCTCCTCTTGGGAGAGATATGAATCCAAATTAGATCTTTCAGACCCTGCCGAACACCCAGCTGAACAAAGCTCCATGAGTAACCGTTGCCAATACCACGAGGAAAAGAACAACCCAGGATTACCCTGCTGGAATTCCTAAACCACAGAATTTATTATTGTTTTAAGCAACTGAGTTTTGGGATAGTATTAATGTAGGGATAAGGCAGAAAAAGAAGGTTGAGAGAGCCTGAGTGCAGCCATCTTGTCTGATACTAGACCTTAACCACCACGAACAAAGAAGGTGCCGGCAAGTCTCTGGCCCAGGACCATCCGGGATGGACAAATCACTAAGCCAGATGCCTTACAAGCTGTTTGTGCTTACCTTTCTGTGACAGCAGGTTGTGATTAACCTTTATGGACTGTCCTCAAGACAATGTTAGCTATATATGGCTGTTCCCCAACAGGGTTTTTGAACATTTAAAAGCATTACCACTGCCCCACAATGGGTTTCCCTCCTGCTTGGGGGAGGACACCTACTCTGCCTGTAGAATAGGATCTGTTGTCTGTCTCTATCAATAAACTTTCTTGCCACTAGTTGGCTCACTCTTGAATTCTTTTCTGTGTGAAGCCAAGAACCCACTTGGCAAGGTCAGGGGGCTCTCCTCCCTTCCTTGGGATACTCCCTACATCAGTATGTTACACAGAAATAGATAATCCTAGAAGTAGGGTGTTGGTATAACTGAAACCTACAATGTGTGGCACTGGATTTTGGGACCGAGCAGTAGGTAGAGACCTAAGGGGCAGTAAGGAGACTGTTTTATTAGAGGCTGAAAGTACAGTGAGGAAATTGCTACTGGAGGCCGAATGCAGCCCCATGATACCATATGCAGCATGACTACCTGGGTGAGATCAGCTCAAATTCCTGTTCCACAGCATTATAAGCAAATAAAATGGTTTTTAAAAAGCTACTGATTTTTAAGGTTGTTTTGCAAAATAGATAAACGAGCTACAAAAATATAAGTGAAAACATAATAAAGGAACCTTAACCACAGAAATGGAGAATATTTTTTAAAATCATTCGATTTGGGGCTAAGTATAGTGGCTCATGCCTGTAATCCCAGCACTTTGGGAGCTCAAGGTGGGAGGATTGCTTGAGACTAGGAGTTTGAGAACAGCCTGGGCAACATAAAAGACCCTGTCTCTACAAAACAATAAGAAAAATCAGCCAGGTATGGTAGTGTATACCTGTAGTCCCAGCTACTCGGGAGTAGGAGTAAGGCGGAGGATCACTTGAGCTCAGGAGTTCATGAGCCCAGCAGTTCAAAGCTGCAGCTAGCTATGATCATGCCCCTGCACTTCAGCCTAGGAGACCGTGTCTCAAAAAAAAAAAAAAAAAAAAGTAATAAGTGGGTTGTACTCCAGGAATACAAGAGTGCTTCAAAATCAGGAAATCTAACTATACAATACATCCTGTAGATATAACGGGGAAAAAAAGCCCATGATCATGTCCATAGACTCTGAAAAGGCACTTGATAAAATTCAACCATGATTCTTGATTTAAAACAACACTGGATGAATGTGAGAGGTTCCACTTCTGGGTATAGCTAAGATCCTATAAGATGATCTCCTCTCCGCCCCCTGCAAAAACCTAGAAAGACCTGGACAAAATGAAAAGCAACTACCTGAAGGTCCTAGAGATTGAACAGATAAAGACTCTGGAGGGGAATTCATGGTAGTTCAGAGGAAAGGAGACAGGGATATGCAAATAAATTCCTGTTTCTGTAGCTTTTAACCTGGGGCCATGTACAAGCCAACGTGTGAGTATAGCAGCAGTGAGGGCATGGAAAAACTCTTTCTGACTTGGGGAACTAGAAAAAAGAAGCTATTACACTATAACTGGCTCTATGAACAAATTTCAATGAATCCCCTCCCTTAACTATTTGACCTTTTGAGTTGTTACCTAGAAATGGTGGGTTTTCTGCAAGACAAAGGAGTTGAGATTCTAAGGCCTCTGAGTTGACTTCCTGCCCCAAGACTCACCTGCCCCCAATGTACCACAACCTGCCCCAAGGCAGGTGGTCCTCCTTAAAAAGCCCATGATCTCCAGTAGTCAGGGAGTTGGATTTGAGGCAGCTTCTTGGTTTTCCCAATAGGACCTTTCATATTAAAAAATTCCTTTCTTCCTTTGTAATCCTTGTTGTCTCAATAATTGGCTCTTTGTGCCACAAGCAGCTAGACTTAGGCTGAAACACCCTTGTGGTTTTGACAAGAAAGCCATGAATGCTGAAAGAGTAGGAGAATCCTGGATGAGCACAAATCAGAGAGGAGGTCTCCAAAGTCGGCCTATCCACATACCTGAACCATGCATGCTTAGAACAAATTTAAAACAGGCCAGATAAAAACAAAATATTTGAACAGACCGGAGCAGCCACACAAAAAACAGTGTTTACAGTAAAATCTCAGCCAAGAAAATTGCTTACAAAGGAAACCATGCTTATCAGAGAAAAATAATAGAATCATCCACCATTAACGTTCATAGTGTCCAAGAAACAATCCAAAATCACCTAGCATAGAAATAACCAAAAATATTGAACATTCTTAAGAGAAAATAAATTGAGCCCAAAGCCAAGATGAACCAGATATTGGATCCAATGGACAAGAATTTAAGCCACTAACAAATACAACCGCCCTAGTGAAGTAAAGCTAAACATGTCTACAGCGCGTGGAAACACCAGCAAAGAAATGGAAAGTCTCAGCAGAGACATAGAAACGAACAAACAGAAAAGGAAATCTAAGAAGTGGAAAAAAGCTTCAATAAAATAGAAATAGATGGACTCCCTTAGCATGATAAAATACATCTATCCCAGCAAAACGTTATCATCAGATTTACTGGAAATACTAAAGGCATTCCCACTAAAATCAAAACAAAGTAAGAAAACACCCACTGCTACCATTATTATTTAATATTGTACTGAAGGTCCTAATAATGCTATTATATAAGACACAGAAATAAAAAGCACAGCAATTAGAAAGAGATAAGCAAAACTATTACTATTTATAGAGGAGATGATTACACACCTTGAAAACCCAAGGGAATCAAATGAAAAAATTACTACAAATAGTAACTTAACTCAGTAAAATAGTGGAGGAAAATTAATATACAGAAATCACTAGGTTTCTTACATACAAACAATAATTAAAAGATAGAAAAGGCCCCAGTAACAATAGAAATAAAATGAGGAAATGCTAAGAATGCTAAGAATAAATTTAAGAATATACTAAGGGAGTCCATCTATTTCTATTTTATTGAAGCTTTTTTCCACTTCTTAGATTTCCTTTTCTGTTTGTTCGTTTCTATGTCTCTGCTGAGACTTTCCACTTCTTTGCTGGTGTTTCCACGCGCTGTAGACATGTTTAGCTTTACTTCACTAGGGCGGTTGTATTTGTTAGTGGCTTAAATTCTTGTCCATTGGATCCAATATCTGGTTCATCTTGGCTTTGGGCTCAATTTATTTTCTCTTAGGAATGTTAATTAAAACATATTCTAGGTTAGATAGATTCAACCTCATAAACATATAAATTCTAAGTTAATTTATGAATATAAATGTTGCTCCAATATCTAAATACAGAAACCCATCAAAGTTTCTAAAGAAAACATAAGGGACAGGCATGAATAGGCAGAGCACAGAGGATGTTTAGGGCAGTGAAAATGCCATATATGATACTATAATGGTGTATATATATTTATATAAATGCACAGAATGTACACCACCACCAGTGAACCCTAAACTAGACTTTGATGATTATGATGTGCTGATGCGAGTTCATCAACTGTTAACAAATGTACCATTCTGATGGGGGATATTGATAATGGGGGAGGTCATGCATGTGTCAAGGTAGGGAGTATATGGGAAATCTTTGTACCTTCCTTTCAATTTTGCTGTGAATCTAACACTGCCTTAAAAAAATAAAGACTTTTTTTTAAAAAACAAAAGAAAAATATGTAAATTCCATTATAATTTCCAGGTTTGATAATTTGCTAGGAAGACTCAATGGACTAAGCACATAGTTGTACCCATGGTAATGATTTATTACAGCAAAAAGATAAATAGCAAAAACTGCAAAAGGAAGACACACAAGGCTAAGTCTGAAGGAAATTAGGTATAAGCTTCCAAGAGTCCTCTCCTAGTGGAGTTGCACAGGCCATGTCTAATTTCTCCAGTAATAAATTGTTTCAACACATGGGAAGTGTTGTCTACCAGGGAAACTCATCAGAGACTCAGTGCCCAAGATTTTTAATGAGAATTGATTTTGTATGCATCCTCTGCCTTGTATATACCAAAATTCCAGACTCCCCCAAAAAAGCAGTTTTTCAGCATAAACCACACTGCTTATACCAACAGTTTAGGCACAGCAAGACATCCCTATCATTTAGGGAAAGTTTCTCATAAGTATAGGGAACTGTGTACCAGCCAAGTTTCCAAACACCAGCAAGGGCCAACTTTGCATGCAGGCCTTTCTAAGAACGGCACCCTAAGGCTTGCTACATTAACTCTATACATTTTGAATATGGAAAACCTAATTATAAGTCAATATCCAAAAGCTATGGAAGATTGATAAAGTTAAGTATGTAAAAATTAAAAAAAAACCTTATTCATGGCCAAAATTTACCAGGCACAAAATCACAAGTGACAAACTAGGAAAGAATGATTACAACTCATATTTCGATCAAAAAGATATCTTTTTATAATATCATTATTATATAAAAAGTTACTAAAATGGATACTAATAAGAGTACAACTTAACAGAAAACTGGACCAAAAAAACGTTGACAGGAAAAGAAATATAAATGGCTCAGCCTCACCTATCATAAGATAAATGTGAATTAAAGCAACACTGAGATACCATTCCTTATATATCAGATTGGTAAAAGTCCAAAGTTAGACAACACACCCTGCTAGAAAATAAGACACTCTAAAATATAGTTGGTAGGAATTCAAATTCTTATTCAGCACAATTCAGCAATACCTACCAATATTACAAATGCATTTACCTTTTGACCCAGCCAAATTCTTGGAATTTACTTGCACCCTAAAAAATAACATACATATAAGGTTATATTCATTGTGGTATTATTTGCATTAGTGAAAGATGAGAAACAACCCAAATGTCCATCAATAGGGTTAAATACACCACATTATCTGCATAGATACTATGAAGCTATAATAAAGTACTCTGTGTACTGGCATGAAGTAGTCCCTAAAATGTATTATAAAGTGGAAAAGCAAGGTAGAAAACAGTATAAAAACTGATAGAAAAGATTTCAAGTTGGTATAGACTTATATATGCATAAATATGTCAGAAGATTAATAAAATTTAAAATTGGCCACTTGTGAGAGTTGAGAATAGACATATCAAGGGAAGGGGTGGAAATAATTTTCACTGTATACGTTTTACTATTGTTTGATTCCTAAACCACGTGAATTTATTACTGATTTTTTAAAATGTCAACAGGTTCTGCAATCAAAACTGTAGCAGTGGTAGAGATGGCTGCTAAGGAATAATCTTAGTATAAGACTATATCCCAAGTCTTTTATTTATTTCTTTGCTAGACAATGGTACCAAATCATAGGCAAAAATCAGATTACAGATGCGCTCTTTTCAAACTAAGCCTATTGTTTCAGATGGTGTTAGGGTAACTGCTGTTAAATTGGAGGGAAAGAATGGACCAAGAATAGAGGACATTAATGTAAAAGACCTAAATCTTTAAGTTTAAAAGCTATTTATATTAGATCTATAGCTGTGGTTGTTTGAGTATGAAACTGAGTGGAAATAGGGAGAGCTCTAGAGCCTAGCATGTTTTTGAGTAAATTGTATCACCAAAGAACCCAAGAGTCCAGCCTGCAAAAGCCTGTTCAAAGCCTAAAGCAATCCCTAGGCCCTTAAGAGCCGGAAGTGAGCTATGAAAGTTTTACAGTCACCAAGAAAGACACACTTTTCAATGACTCAGATGTGGCCCTGGAGAAAAATGATTATGTAAGATTATCTACCAGGACAGAGACAGAGGCCAAGGAAGTCAATGGACTTAAAAGCTCCTCCCAAAGGAGCTGCCAGAATGGCTAACCAAGGAACTTATTTCATTTCAGACCAAGGGGTTTTCACAATTTTTGTTAAGGACAATATGATAATTGCTACATTCCAGTGACTATTTTATGTTTCGTGTTTTTCCCAACTTGATTAGAAGTAGTCCATTCATATTCCATCCTTGTATATTGGGTGGTGTTAATGGACTGAATGCTTGTGTCACCTCAAAACTCATATGTTGAATCCTAACTCACAATGTGATGGTATTAGGAGGTGGCACCTTTGGAAAGTAATTAGGTCATGAAAGTAGAGCCTTCATGATGAGATTAGTGTCCTTATATGAGATTTACTTCCTTCCTCCCCCTCTCCCACCCTCTCTTTCTCTGCCATGTAAATATACAGCAAGAAGGTGTCCATCTGCAAACCAGGAAGAGGGGCCCTCACCACAAACCAAATCAGCTGGCACCGTGACCTTGGACTTCTCAGTCTCTAGAACTCTGAGAAATAAATTTCTGACATTTAAGTCACCCAGTCTACGGTATTCTGCTATAGTAGCCTGAACTAAGACACATGGGGTGTGATAGTGGCTAGTAATCTTTAGTTTACTGGTTGCTGGACCATGAGGAGCGAAATCTGAACCTGCTGGATAAAGCTATAAATTGCCCAGAGATTCTGACTTCAAATTGGATGAGAGTTTAGGTAAGAAGAATCTGAACACATATTTGGATGGTCTGTGGGAGAGGATGCCTTTTTGTTTGCCCAGATCCATTTTCCTCTTTTACTAAGCAATAGAATCCACTAGAAATGGCTGCTCTAGAATATGCATAACCACTTCCATGTAAACCACTGCAGAATGTGGTGCACATACCACCTCTTGCTCATTAAAAGAGCTGTTCCAAGAGCCCTCTAAGACCCGTCGCTAGCAAGGAGCTCCTATTACTCGGGCTCACAATAACCCTGGCAATATCGTTAAGGCACTGGCATCCGCAACATTCAAACACCATCTAGATGCTTCAACAGTCAAAAGCAGGGAGATGCACATGAATTTACAATATACATGGTAGGTGCTGTACAGGAAGCATTTTAGAATAGCTATGACAATATAGACAGGTGTCCTAAAGTTCTCAAATAAAGTGTCTCCATTATCAAGAAGTTTCAGACACTTGACATTTGAATATTGACACATTACCCTGGATATTAAGGCAGTTAAGAATGTGTCCGTTGGTGTCTAAGAGCTATAAAAAAAAAAAAAAAAAAGAAGAATGTGAACCAAGCTTGGTAACAATTTGTGAAGACTGAGAAGGTAGATGGGAGAAATTCTAGTTACAGCATGGGTCAAAGAGGATGCCAGCCTCAAAAAGGTTAGCTCTTACACAACTCTTTCTAATGTTCTTAGTTTTGTGTTGAAACATTTTACAGATTTCATAGGTAAAGTTGCCTAGGATGAGAAATATCACAAGTTTCCTGATAGATAAACACAGGTCTTAGTTAAATAGAAGTGCTTATTTTCTGTATGTCACACTAGAAATTAACTCTGTGTAAATGGTGTAAAATGAATGATGCAAAGGAACCAACCAGTGATATTAGCTCTGATCTGAATCAACAAGACTATGTACTTTTTTATATCAGGAGAAATCAACTGGAAAGAGACAGTGGAAGTCAGTCTGTAAATAAGACCACATAGACCCTGGGGAAGAAACCAAACACATGAATTGACCCCAGAAGGTACCAAACATAGAATCCTACATCAATTTCTTTTCTTCTTTTTAGGATTTTATTTTTATTTTTTTTTTTTATTTCAGCATATTATGGGGGTACAAATGTTTGGGTTATGTATAGCTCCCTTCCTCCCCCTTCCCCCCTGAGTCAGAGCTTCAAGTGTGTCCATCCTCCAGATGGTGCTTATTGCACTAATTATGTATATTCCCATCTCCTCCTCCCCTTCCCATCTGCCCAACGCCTGATGAATGTTATTCCTATATGTGCACATAGGTGTTGATCAGTTAAAACCAATTTGATGGTGAGTACATGTGGTGCTTATCTTTCCATTCTTCAGATACTTCACTTAGTAGTATGGGTTCCAGCTCTATCCAGGAAAATACAAGAGGAGCTGCATCACTGTTGTTTCTTATAGCTGAATAGTACTCCATGGTATACATATACCACATTTTATTAATCCACTCTTGGACTGATGGGCATTTGGGTTGTTTCCACATCTTTGCAATTGTGAATTGTGCTGCTATAAATATCTGGGTGCAGGTCTCTTTTTTATAGAATGTCTTTTGTTCTTTTGGGTAGATGCCCAGTTTGGTCCTACATCAATTTCTTAACAGTACCATTTCTACTTCAACTCATAGCAATGTGGTTGTTTTGGACTGAGAGGAAGAATATCGGACATCTGCTCTCTTCATTCCTTTGTATAGATCAAAGTTCCCTTCTGGTTTCAGCTGACTTTTGCTGGTGAACTTCCTTTAACACTTACTGTAGTATGACCTAATAATGATGAATTCTGGGTTCCGAGTTTTCTTTTTAAATCACTTCAAATATTTCCTTCCACTATCTTTTGGTCTCCATGATTTCTGATAAGAAATCAGCTGCCATTCATTTTGCCATTTCCCTGTATTTTTTTTTTAATTCGGCATATTATGGGGGTACAGATTTTAAGGTTTCAATAAATGCCCTTTCTCCCCCTCCCCCCACAAGTCTGAGTCTCCAGCATGACCATCCCCCAGATGGTGCACATCTCACTCATTATGTATGTATATCCCCACCCCTTCCCCCCTCCCACCTGCCCAATACCCTATTACTGTAGTACCTATGTGTCCACTTAGGTGCTGCTCAGTTAATACCAGTTTGCTGGTGAGTATATGTGGTGCTTGTTTTTCCATTCTTGGGATACTTCACTTAGTAGTATGGGTTCCAGCTCTAACCAGGAAAATATAAAATGTGCTATATCACTGTTGTTTCTTAGAGCTGAATAGTACTCCATGGTATACATATACCACATTTTATTAATCCATTCTTGGATTGATGGGCACTTGGGCTGTTTCCACAGCCTTGNTTGTTTCTTAGAGCTGAATAGTACTCCATGGTATACATATACCACATTTTATTAATCCATTCTTGGATTGATGGGCACTTGGGCTGTTTCCACAGCCTTGCGATTATGAATTGTGCTGGTATAAACATTCAAGTGCAGGTGTTTTTTTTGTAGAGTGTCATAGGATCTTTTGGGTAGATGCCCAGTAATGGGATTGCTGGATCAAATGGTAGATCCACTTGTATCACTTTAAGGTATCTCCATATTGCTTTCCACAGAGGTTGAACTAGTTTGCAGTCCCACCAGCAGTGTAGGAGTGTTCCCCTCTCTCCGCATCCATGCCAGCATCTATTGTTTGGAGACTTTTTGATAAAGGCCATTCTCACTGGAGTTAAGTGATACCTCATTGTGGTTTTGATTTGCATTTCCCTGATGATTAGAGATGTTGAGCATTTTTTCATATGTTTGTTGGCCATTCTTCTGTCTTCTTTAGAAAAGTTTCTGTTCAAGTCCTTTGCCCACTTTTTAATAGGGTTATTTGATTTTTCCTTGCTCATTTTCATGAGTTCTAAGTATATTATAGTTATCAGCCCCTTATCAGATGGGTAGGATGCAAAAATTTTCTCCCATTCTGTAGGCTGTCTGTTTATTTTCGTGACTGTTTCTTTGGCTGTGCAGAAGCTTTTTAGTTTGATCATGTCCCATTTATTTATTTTGTTGCTGCTGTGATTGCCTTTGGGGACTTCTTCATAAACTCTTTGCCTAGGCCGATGTCTAGGAGAGTGTTTCCAACATATTCCTCTAGAATTCTAATAGTTTCATATCTTAGGTTTAAGTCTGTTATCCAGCGTGAGTTGATTTTTGTGAGAGGTGAAAGGTGTGGGTCCTGATTTAGCCTTCTACAAGTGGCTATCCAGTTTTCCCAGCACCATTTATTGAAAAGGGATTCTTTTCCCCAGCGTATGTTTTTGTCTGCTTTGTGAAAGATTAGTTGGCTATATGAGGATGGTTTTATATCAGGATTCTCAGATCTGTTCCACTGGTCAATATTCCTATTTTTGTACCAATACCAGATTAATTTAATTACTACAGCTTTGTAGTATAGTTTAATATCTGGCATATTAATACCTCCCATTTTGTTTTTGTTGCCTAGAATTGCTTTTGATATTTGGGGTTTTCTTTGGTTCCATACGAAGCGTAAAATTATTTTTTCTATATCTGTGAAGAATGCTGATGGGATTTTCATAGGTACTGCATTGAATCTGTAGATCAGTTTGGGTAGTATAGACATTTTAATGATGTTAAGTCTGCCGATCCACGAGCATGGTATGGATTTCCATCTGTTTACATCCTCTGCTATTTCCTTCCTCAGTGTTTCATAGTTCTCCCTGTAGAGGTCTTTCACCTCCTTGGTTAAGTATATTCCTAGGTACTTCAATTTCTTTGTTGCTATTGTGAAGGGAATTGAGTCTTTGATTTCGTTCTCAATTTGATTGTTGTTGGCATATATGAATGCCTTTGATTTCTGTGTATTGATTTTGTATCCTGAGAGTTTACTAAATTCATTTATCAGTTCCAGGAGTTTCTTAGTTGAATCTTTGGGGTTTTCTAAATATAATATCATATCATCAGCAAACAGTGAAAGTTTGATCTCTTCTGCCCCTATTTGGATACCTTTAATTCCACTTTCCTGTCTGATTGCTGTAGCCAGGACTTCCAGCACTATGTTGAATAGAAGTGGAGATAGTGGGCAGCCTTGTCTGGTTCCAGTTCTAAGTGAGAATGCTTTCAATTTTTCCCCATTCAGTATGATGATAGATATGGGTCTGTCTTATATGGCTTGTATCATTTTTAGGTATGTCCCTTCTATGCCTATTTTATTAAGTGTTCATATCATGAAAGGGTGTTTAATTTTGTCAAACCCTTTTTCTGCATCTATTGAAAGAATCATGTGGTCTTTGTTTTTGCTTCTGCTTATGTGGTGAATTGCATTTATAGATTTACGTATGTTGAACCATCCTTGCATCCCTGGGATGAAGCCCACTTGGTCGTGATGGATTATTTTTTTGATAAGCGTCTGGATTCGGTTAGCTAGGATTTTGTTGAAAATTTTTGCATCTATATTCATTAGGGATATTGGTCTGTAGTTCTCTTTTTTGTTGCATTCTTTCCTGGTTTTGGTATCAGAGTAATATTCGCTTCATAAAAGGTGTCAGGGAGGTTTCCGTTCTTCTCGATGTTGTGGAATAGTTTCTGCAAGATAGGTAGTAGTTCTTCTTTGTAAGTGTGGTAAAATTCAGGTGTGAAACCATCTGGACTGGGACTTTTCTTTTTACGGAGATTTTTAATTGCTGTTTCTATTTCAGCTAATGAAATTGGTCTGTTCAGGAAATCCATTTCTTCCTGGTTGAGCCTAGGGAGGCTGTGTGTTTCTAGAAATTTGTCCATTTCCTCCACATTTTCCAGTTTGTGTGCATAAAGATTTCTGTAGTATTCATAAATTATATCTTGTATCTCTTTGGGGTCAATTGTGACATATGCTTTTTTGCTCCTGATGGAGCTTATTAGAGATTTCTCTTTTCTGCTTTTCGTTAGCTTAGTCAATGGCGTGTCAATTTTGTTTATTTTTTCAAAGAACCAACTTTTTGTTTTATTAATCTCCTGAATAGCTTCCCTGTTTTCAATTTCGTTTAGTTCTGATTTGATCTTGTTGATTTCACTTCTTCTGCTGGGTTTGGGGTTGGTCTGTACTTCTTTTTCCAGCTCTTTGAGTCGTTTCATTAGATTGTCTATTTGTGATCTTTTTGACTTTTGGTTATAGGCATTTATGGAGATAAACTTTCCTCTCAGAACTGCTTTAGCTGTGTCCCAGAGGATTTGATAACTTGTCTCTCCATTGTCATTTTCTTCATAGAATTTTTTTATTTCCATCTTGATTTCTTCATTTATGAAGTAATCATTTAGTAGGAGGTTAATTTCCATGTTTTTGTGTAGAAATGTGAGTTTCTGTTAGGGTTGATTTCTACTTTTATTCCACTGTGATCTGAGAAGATACATGGTATTA